>JADBJO010003721.1:47500-50000 GCA_016801955.1 Conus betulinus
TGACTTCGCCCACGCAGCCACACCTGAGCTGATATTGCTGCATATCCAGCACTGAACATCTGCAGCTTTCGAAATATAATGTCCTGAAGCAATCCTCCAGAGGAGACACTGCACTGCTGCCGGGCTCTTTGGTCGTGTTCACTTGTGTCTATTCTGATTTAAAGTATACGGAACAGTGGCTGCGACATCTCTCCACTGATGGTGATCATAGTTTAGACGTTGAGCCGCAGGGAATGAGCGTCCCGCTCTGGAAGGGGCCACCAATTTTATACAATGGCATTCCTCATGAACCTGACAGCGCTGAAGACTTGGACACAAGCTGAACGTGGGTGTGGATTTGGGCAGTTAACACAAAAAAAAAAAGAGCGAGGTCCCCACGAGCGTTGTGCGTGAAAGGCCACAAAATCTCAGACGTTTGCAACGAAAATCGGTAGGAATGAAGGAAAAAATGCTTCAGGATTCTGATCTGAGACAACATGACAAAATAGAACTCTGTTCTCTCTTTCACTATGCATCCAAGTGTTAATCAGGACCGGCAGATGCAACCACCTGCAGTGTAGCTTTGAAAATTTAGCCAAACTCCTAAAGATGCATCTATAAGACAATTCAAACTTAACTCAAGGATGTCGGTGAATCAATGCGTGTGTGGATACTTCGTGTAAAGCCCCTCTATAGTTCGCGTTGCAAACACCTGTCTTCAAAAGCTAGGGTATGGATCATATCCATGGAGATATGTAGCGGGATACCTGAAAAGAAAGAAGAAGCTAGGACAATTTCCAGACATAGGTATGGATCCAGAGAAAGGATGTTGAAGATGGAATGGCCCACGCCACCGAAAAAGGAGTAATGCTACGCTGCTGGAGGCAAGGTATCAAGCCTAAATCAGTTCTGTGCAGTCTGCCTTTGTTCACAATCATCATATGTCTTCTCCGTGAGAGATGAGCATATTTCATGGAGTGGTGAAGCGAAGCATCACCCACCATCGAAGCACCATGTTCCGAAGCATGGTGACGCTATTAAAACTCCGCTCACTAGTTCGTGGGAACAATGACAGCAGTCTTTGTTCGTTTGCCAGCACCGTTGCTGGTAATCCCTGTGTTGTTTCCAAACGTGACTAACTTGGTAACATCGTGATTGGGGCCTTGGCCGAGGCTTTGATAGAAACGAACTGCCGCAACTCTGCACACCTGCGACGTGACTGGCATTATCATGTGATTAATCTGGCTATTGAGAGGAAGGATTGTGTGGCACCAACTCCCACCAGAGTGAAAAGCAGCAGGGGGCAGAATATTGATAAGGCCAAAATATGGCGATAAAGGAGATGCAGAAGATGTGACAGACACAGCCACTCAGAGCAAAAGCAGGCCGAATTTTTCGCATTAAATAACGAGACGATATCCGTGCTGCGTATACAAGCGGAGTTTCATCATAGCAGAATGTAGTAGGCATGCCTTTTTTAATGGCTGCAGGACAATGCCCTCACTTAATGAGAAGAAGAAGAAGAAGAAGAAGAAGACAAAGATGCGTACACGAGTAAATAAAATGAATGTCACTGTTGAAACAAAAAATATGAAAAAAATAAAAATAAATAATAACCAGCCCCCATAGCACACTTTAATACATCAAGGGTTGTGAGCATGACCGTTCTTGGGTTGCGTCCCTTAAGAGGCATAAGATCAGTGGGATGTTGGGCCCAGAGATCTCTTAACCTGCAATGGGTAAGATCAGTGGGATTGTTGGGCCCAGAGATCTCTTAACCTGCATTGGTAAGATGAGTGGGATGGTTGGGCCCAGAGGTCTCTTAACCTGCACTGGACATACTGTGAGCTCGTTAGGACCAGTGGTGAGAGGCCGTCAGCGAACAGGATCGTAGCTCTTCCAGGTACCTGCAGCGGTGTCATTCTTTAGTCCAGACTTCTCTGTTTTCTTCTCTCTTCTTCTCCTCGTATATAACTGGCACCGGCTCTGAAAACATGGTCTGTCTGTTATTTCCCTTCTCCATTCTCATTATCATCATCATCATCCACCGATAAGACAGTTTACATGTTCTCCCCCCCCCGTGTAAGTGTTGTTTTTGTTTGTGTTGTTTTCGTTTTTTTTTTTCTTTTTGTCTGTTTTTTTTTGTTGTTGTTTTGTTTGTTTTTGTGTTTGTTATTGTCGTAGTAGTGTTTTTAAAGACATGTTACTCCTGTTCTCATTGATCATTTCCATTTCTTCCCAACCAACATTATGATATCAATGCCAACGCATTATTTCACCTTCGACAGTTTGTTTTTGCGTTTCCAATATACTGTGTGCATAATAGTGTGCATGACTTTCCCATCTCTCCTCCCTTTGCTATACGCATGTGTAGGTGGAAAAATATGAGCGTTCCCTCCCCCTTGCCCTCGCTTTTTCCCCCCAGCGACAACGATAGTCCCTCACCCATTGATCACTTCCATTCCTTTCAGAGACATTATTATTATCATTACCAACATCCAGACATATATAACTACTATCA
>JADBJO010003721.1:57500-62500 GCA_016801955.1 Conus betulinus
AGCTTTCAGCCAGTCTATGTAACATTGACAGATGTGACTGGCTCACTGGTTGACCGCATGTTTGACCTAAGGTAATCTTCATGTGAGTGTCAGTTTACCGCATAGGACCCCACACAGAGCACTGAGTAAATGGCCATGTTGATGAATACAAGTCACAAATGGACAGAATTCAGTGACATTTGTAGCTTGACAGATTTATTAAGAGAGAGAGAGAGAGATGGGAGAGAGAGAGAGAGAGGGAGGGAGGGAGAGAGAGAGAGAGAGAGAGAGGAGAGAGGAGAGAGAGAGAGAGAGAGAGAGAGTTTTAGCAAACTGTATGAAACATACTGTCTTCACGATGATAAAGTATGATTCTGAGTCTGTATATGAGTCACTCACACACACACACACACACACACACACACACACACACACACACACACATACGCACACACACACACTCACACACACGCACGCGCGCGCGCGCGCGCACACACACACACACACACACACACACACACACACACACACACACACACATTTACACAATTTGAAAGAATTCCACTGAACACTTCACACAAACATGTATTCAACACATGCGCAGTCTTGTCAGCTGGAAAACAGCCTTAGACCTGTGGGAAACGAAGTCACATGTAAGAAGGCGCCACCTGGTAGTATGATAGATGAGCGCAGCGCCCTCTTGCGGCGACTGTTCATGCTCGATTAACGGGCTTGTGCGTTGGAGGTGAGCAAATGGGTGGCGGGCCAAAAAAGATCAATAAAGGAATCAATCAATTTGTCTCGTCTCTGTTAATCTGTGTCGTCAGGACTGTGCGTCTCTCGCTTTGTTTTTCGTTTCACTGTCTTCTGCTCTTCTTCTACGATTCAAACATCAAGTCTACATGCACGCATTGTTTCTCTTTGAAGAACTTGTAATTTCAACGACGTAGCTTTCACAGAACATCCATCTCTCAAAACATAGAAAACTGGCAAGAACTGTAAACATGTATGGGATTTGTTTCATTCAGTGACAGGCCTACGTTTGGTCCGTTCCTTCTCTATGTATATGCAATACTGAAGGCTTGGACTTACATATATGATACAACAATTGCTTTCTATATGAAATTTTACTTTGTGTTGATTCTAAATCTGTTTTACAATCACTAGAGTGTTTGTACTGCAAAGCTAGAAAAGATTTGCTTTTTGAAATAAAAAAAATCGACTGCA
Source organism: Conus betulinus (assembly GCA_016801955.1). Classification (NCBI taxonomy): domain Eukaryota; kingdom Metazoa; phylum Mollusca; class Gastropoda; order Neogastropoda; family Conidae; genus Conus; species Conus betulinus. The sequence continues at coordinate 58,707 of JADBJO010003721.1, forward strand.
TTGTTTCATAACTCTAGGCATACGAATTGATTTTTGTTAAGTTCCATCTCACTGTGGATTAAAGTGGCATGAAATAGCAGACAGTCTTGCGAAAGGAGCAAATAGAAACGTGGAACATTTATTGAACAATCCCTTGGATTTATCCTCTTGTGAATTAATCCAAATCATCATGGAAAAAAATATACGCATAAGCAGAATTTTCTTTTAATGGTTACTTTACCATCGTGCCCAAGGCACATTGTTAGATTAATTCACAAATTAAGGCTGAATACTTGGAAAACTAACTATTCTTATGGTATTACTTATGTCTGCAGAGAGAACATTTCAGTACATCATCTTTTGTTTGAAAGCTCAGTGTTGATCTCGCTCTGTCAGGAGAAAGATGTTGAGATGAATGTCAATACTGTCTTATATGGTTCATATGTTATGCGCGCGCATACACATACACACACACACACACACGCGCGCGCGCGCGCGCGCGCGCGCGGGGTGGGTGAGGGTGGGGTGGGGGGCGCTCACGCAACAACATACACAAGTACACTCGTGTGCATATACGCACGCATGCGCACGCACGCGCACACACACACACACACACACACACACACACACACACACACACACGCGTGAGTGTTCTTAAAGCTTTACAGGCCAGCTGCACTAACTTGCAGGCGCCATCGTGTGTGACAGCATGGACCAAAGTTCAAACAGTGACGAGCAAGCACTGGAGAAAGGGGATGGATATGGACAGCCCCTTTACCCACCTGCACCCCCAAGCCCGCTCACCCTCCCTTCCCCAACTCTCTGATCTCTGTCGAGGGGTCATCAAGTGACGCCATCGTCACGGACGCGCTTGATGAGACAGACGTGAAATTAATCACGAGGAACCATTCGCTTCATTCAACAAAAAAAGACACAAAACATCAGAATTAGGTAGGGGTTTTTTTTGTTTTGTTTTCAGCGTGGGATGGTCGTAGCGCAGGAGAGGAAGGAAGAAAAGGGGGGGAGACGGAGCGTGCGGGAGGTTGACGCATCATGGAGATGGAAATGAGTGTCTGGAAGCTTGACCGATCATAAAAAGGAACCTGATTGTTAGTGGTTTGCAACGGCATGACAAAGAAACACAAAAGATCGTTGACTGTGTGGCACTGCACTTTAACGTACAAGAGCGTAGATCTTGAGGATTCACAACAGCTGAAATGAAGGTGGCTTTTTTTTTTCTTTCTCCTCCCTCGCTTCTCACTATTCATCAGTGAGGAATCATAACAGCTGGAGCAAGAGTGAGTGAGCGTTCCCTAAGCTGGGGCTTTTTATCTGTATTTCCATACAGGGACAGTTCCCATGGAATTGTTGACCAGGGAGATCTTGAGACGTGTGCTGATGATGTGGCCTTGGCTGGGAAATCCTCGTTGTCACCCCAAGAACAGAGTAAGTATGACCACATTTTCTCTCAGAATTGTTTTTCCATTATGGTCAATGTTCGGTTAGTTTCCATTTCGGTGTGAGGGCACCTGACGTGGATGCGCTAAATCCTTTCTTTCTGTGCAGACAAACTCGCGCGCATAACTGCGTGTCAGTTGTCCTTTCCATTCAACGCCTGGCACATTCATATGGCACTTTTAAAACGGGTGGAACCAAGAGAACCCACTGACGGTCTGCGAAAAGAGCCCCCTGAAACTGACTTCAAACACACTTTGCCTTCCCTTTTATACACGCACATTCATGCTTCAAGAGAGATTAGTGGACTATCAGTTAACTGGAAGGAACTTGTCAGCGTGGTTCCAGTGTTACTGTTTGAGCCAACAGAGTAATGGATCACTCTCAGCGGGAGCCAGCACTGGCCGCAAGAAGCCTGTCTCCAATGAGGTTCAAACTCACAGCTGATGATGATGATGGTGGTGATGGTGATGATGATGATGATGATGATGATGATGATGATGATGATGATGATGATGGTGATGATCATATGAAAGCGTAGAACAAAGAATGTGGATGAGATAAAAAGAGAAGAAAAGGAAAAAAGTAGCGGAGGCATATATGACTATCTATATAGATGAACAGACGAAAAGGGGGACGAGGTTGTGAGAAAGCAAAACCATTGATATCTCCTGCCTAGATACCTTCCGTTTAATAACACCGACTCATTAGTAGGACAATGGGACACACACACACACACACACACACACACACACACACCACACACACACACACACACACACAACACACACACATGCACGCACGCACGCACGCACACACACACACACACACACACACAGATTTGTATGAAAACAGAATATCAACCTTGGTAATGCATTCCTCTAGACAACGTTTACATAGTGGCTCTTCTGTTTGTTTCTTTCATTATCTCCAATGCCGTTTGCGTGGAATCGCCCCTACACAGCTCAGCCCAACTTCCACTAGTACCAACCACACACAGACACACAGACACACACACACACACACACACACACACACACACACACACACACACACACACACACACACACACGTTCTTTCTGTTTTAGTTCCCCACAACAAGTCAGCTGGGACCTATATCACACAGTTCTTGTTGCTTTGAAGCCACCGTTTGGAGGAAACCTTGGTGTGCCCTCATCATTCGCCTGTGATCTAATTCAACATGCAAAATGTACTACAATCTTTCGGATGAGCTGGGTAAAACGAGAGGTTCCCGAGTTCAGCGTGTATTTAGCGCACCTAAAACAGTCCCTGGCACCAAGGGAGTTGTTCCAAGCAAAACTCTGTGGAATTATGAGCTTTGATACATGAACGAAGTACACGCTTGCAGGCAATTCAGGGGTCGGGGTCGGGGGCGGGGAAGGGGGGGGGGGGGGGGAGGGGGGGAAGATATACTATACTGGGGCAATCTACTCTGTAGTGGTTCAGGGGATTGTGCGTGTGTGTGTGTGTGTGTGTGTGTGTGTGTGTGTGTGTGTGTGTGTCTGTCTGTCTGTCTGTCTGCTGTCTGTCTGTCTGCCTGTCTGTCTGCCCGAGTTCAGCGTGTATTTAGCGCACCTAAAACAGCCCCTGGCACCAAGGGAGTTGTTCCAAGCAAAACTCTGTGGAAATATGAGCTTTGATACATGAACAAAGTACGCGCTTGCAGGCAATTCAGGGGTCGGGGGGGGGCGGGGGGGGGGGGGGGGGGGAAGATGTACTATACTGGGGCAATCTACTCTGTAGTGGTTCAGGGGATTGTGCGTGTGTTTGTGTGTGTGTGTGTGTGTGTGTGTGTGTGTGTGTCTGTGTGTCTGTGTCTGTGTGTCTGTCTGCCTGTCTGCCTGCCTGCCTCTCTTTTTGTCTGTGCTTAAACCTGCTGCCCACACAGATCCTTTTCTCACGCACAAAAAATGGCACACCCTAAACAGTTACATTCCTAAGAAAAAAAGAAGGGATGCAGAGCAGCAAAAGGAAATAATGACATGGTAGCTAAACTACTGACATCTTTCTTGCAGATGAAACTAAATTATAGGCAGCGCCAGGTATTCCCTGGGTTTGTCACTCCAAATGAAATTCTAAAAAGTGTTAAAATCCATGAAAAACGTCCAAAGGTCACCACAGTACACAAAGTGGTATGGACATAGGACACTGTAGAATGGGCGACTAGTGCCCACACTGGTCGATGTGTAAAATTTGCACTAACTTGTCGCCAGATTCCATCATCATCATCGTCGTCATCATCAACAATAACAACAACAACAACAACAACAGCAACAACAACAACAACAAGCTAGTATGTCATAATCAGTGATTGAGCAAAAAAGGGGACGAGGGTACAA
>JADBJO010003721.1:67500-87500 GCA_016801955.1 Conus betulinus
TAAAAATGAGCTCACTGGGCATAACATAAGAACTTGAAGAAATTTTAACAAGCCAGAAACAGTCTGAAAAAACTCAGAGTGAACCTTTCTGTTGAAAGTGAAGAATTAAAGCAAGGGCTGTCATAGAGCCAGAGTGAAGAATTAAAACAAGGGCTGGCAGAAAGCCAGTGTGGAGAATTAAAGCAAGGGCTGGCAGAAAGCCAGTGTGGAGAATTAAAGCAAGGGCTGGCAGAAAGCCGGTGTGAAGAATTAAAGCAAGGGCTGGCAGAAAGCCAGTGTGGAGAATTAAAGCAAGGGATGACAGAAAAAGCCGGTGTGAAGAATTAAAGCAAGGGCTGGCAGAAAGCCAGTGTGGAGAATTAAAGCAAGGGCTGGCAGAAAGCCAGTGTGGAGAATTAAAGCAAGGGCTGTCAGAAGGCTAGAGTGAAGAATTTAAAGCAAGGGCTTCAGAAAGCCAGTGTGGAGAATTAAAGCAAGGGCTTCAGAAAGCCAGTGTGGGTGAAAACAACTTCCAACAGCTCCACAAAGGCACTTTAAATTGTTATGAAATTTTGTTCGAAGAGCATTAAGCTTAACGCTGCTGTAAAACAATGTTTCGATTGTTTTGTATACAGTTACTAGTCTCAGAAATCAGTTTACAGACCTGAAAACCAGAGAGAGAACTAGAAACCAACTGTGATTTTAAACAACGCTTCAATGAAGAATTTGGCGCATGAAGTTTAGAGATTAATGATTCTTTGAAAAGTGTATTTCTCAAAAAACACTCATTTAAAGAGGCCATAACATTCATATACACTCAAGGGAATATGAAGAATTGTTGAGTCTTCAGACTTTTTAGTTTCCCTGCGAGCAATCCTGTCAGCCTGTTCATTCCCAGCGATCCCACAGTGTGACGGAAACCAGCAAATATCTACCGCTCTACCTCTTATGATCAAAACATGTATAAGAATGTTTAATTCAGTGATGATATGAGCCCAGCTGAACCCATGGATTGAAGCACAGATTTGAAGTCAACACAAAAAAGCATTGATAAAAATTAAGTTGAATATCAAAAATGAATTTAATGGCCATTAATATTGCTATCAGCTCTGATTCAAAAATAGACTAGCATCTACCCAAATGCCAACACATCTCCAACTTCAGAAAAGGGATAACAAAGCCAGAACCTGAATGTTTAATCTAATAGGATCTATCAGTAAATATATTCAAATGATTAGGATAATTATTATCGGCAATGTGTGACTTGGCCAAAGTGGCGAAAACGTTGTTGTTAACATTCTTTTGCATATCAGTCTAATTAAAGTTTGCTCTTTTGACTTCCCAGATACATACGGGGCTTGATGGGAAACATTTTTGTAATCAACCTTTCCTGCGTTAAACAAATTTTGATGAATATGTAAGAAAAGTATTGTTTGATTGTATCGATCTGGTGCGTTTGGAACAACGAGAATCAGACTGCATACCAAGCTCATTATCGTTTGAATTATCAACTGTTCAACTTCTCACGATACATTTAGCACCAGCAAGCTTTCTGTGGTTACCAAGGGGCAAACACCACGTTCATGATTTGTCCCTAAAAAGGATGCGTGTTGCGGAACCCCAAGAGCTATTCTGAATGCCTTGCAATCTATGCATTGCATTTTCTTCACTAGGTATTTAGGAGCACTAAAAATATTCCTTGTGCATACGACAACTTAGATCTGACTAAGGAGGTAGCAAGGTGAATTAAAGTTTGACTATCTTGAACCTCAGCTTTGTTTGCTGACAACTTTTCATAGGTTGAGAGACTTTCTCGCTTGAATTATGATGTACTCAATTTGCTTATCCCATGATGATTTTGAAGTGAGATATACACCTAAATAAGTCATTTGAGTCATATAAAATTAAGCACAACGTCATCCAATTTGAATGAGGGAATTTTTTTTTAAAAAAGACTTACCCCACTGCATCAAATAACATCATGTGCGACTTTTCAGCCAATAAACATAAACAATTCTAAAACATGACGTTAGTAATACTATCTCAATTACTTTGATACAATCTCTTGATGTAGTTTACCGCTCATACTGGTGTGTTATTTTTGATAGTAACACTCATCCACATACAAATATCGTCAGCATATTGAACTAAACTCTGTGTGTGTGTGTGTGTGTGTGTGTGTGTGTGTGTGTGTGTGTGTGTGTGTGTGTGTGTGTGTGTGTGTCTGTCTGTCTGTCTGTCTGTCTGTCTGTCTGTCTGTCCGTCCGTCCGTCCGTCCGTGCGTGCGTGCGTGCGTGCGTGCGTGTGAATCATATTCTCCACAATCCTGGTACACCTATCATTTTCTACAACTTTTCTCTCTTCCTTTTTTTTTTTTTTTTTCTTTTTGGATTTAATCTCATCGCATAATTTAGCTGAGCATAGACAGACTGGAAGAATAGGCTCTACCTGAAATCTCAATCCTTGATCGAATAAAGGTTTTCTGTCTGTCTGTCTGTCTCTGTCTGTCTCTCTCTCTCTCTCTCTCTCTCTCCCTCCCTCCCCCCTCTCTCTCTCTCTCTCCCTCCCCCTCCCTCTCTCTCTCTCTCTCTCTCTCTCTCTCTCTCTCTCTCTCTCTCTCAGAGGAGAGAAAAATCTATGCAAATTTCCACCATCAGTATGTAAGAGATATATGTAACATTTTTTTCTGGTTCATTTGGGATTTATCCATTAGGATATTCCTGTTTTGTTTATTAATTTATTTCATAGCCCCTTGTATTTAACTTTACGAAATCCAGTGAGTTTTTATTTTGTTTTATGAGTCAATTTCCAGCCACGTGCCGAAGGAGTTGCTGTTTTTTGTTTATGGTTGGTTGTTGTTGTTTCTTTTCTGTGACCATATTTCCTTTCGTTTTGGAAACACCGACGGTTAATCGTATTCACTTACACTGCTTACCCTATATTTTCACACTGACATAGCTTGAAATAATAATGAACTCAGGACCTGACGCCATCCACATCTAAAATAAAAGGACCAAACGTCAAAATAAATCATCACGATATGAGCAGAAACTTGCTAGCTTGTGATGACTTTGCACTGGAGCAGACAAAGAATAGGTAACATAAATGATAAATCTGGGAAGAATCGTTCACTCTTGTGTGAGGTCTTACAGGGGACAGACCACACAAAATCGAACAAATCATATTAGCAAACAGACCTTCAAAGCATGTCAGTGGAGATTCACTTCGAACAAGGCTGAACGTCCTGTGAATGGTATTTCTCAGCAGTGTCTGGATAATGTGCATCCTTTGACAGACCAGTTTGAGAAGTGTCTGCACATGTGTCGAGTGAATGACAACTATTACACTTTGAAGAGTCAGATATAGCTGTCGTCAACCACTGAGTTCTTGGTCAAATGTTTAGAATGCACAACTAATAACAAAGTCAGACAGATAAATCAAAACATGAATAATGAATAGATAATTATGTTAATAAAGAGAAAAAAAGTAAACAAGAAATAAAAAAGTAAATGAATGGCAACATTCAATACATACATACACACACATGCATTCATACATATATACATATATTGGGGAAAAAAAAAAAAAAAAATTAGTGAATGAAGAAATAAATAAATGAGTAAACGCATAAAAAACAAGCATATTAATGCACTTTTACATACATATATATCATACACACACGCACATGCACTCTCTCTCTCTCTCTCTCTCTCTCTCTCTCTCTCTCTCTCTCTATCTCCCTCTCTCTCTCTCTCTCTCCCTCTCTCTCTCTCTCTCTCTCTCTCTCCACACCAACCAACAAACAAAAAGTCGATGATGATCCATAGAGTAATGGTAAAAATGATGATGCTAGAAACCCATATCAGGTGTCCCAGTGCTCCGTACAATAACAATTAAAATGCTGCTGCTGCTGATAACCCAAGATAATGGTTAGTATCTAGCAATCAGAAAAGAAACTGAAATAAACACACAAAACAACAGACGCAAACATCACTGCCCTTCCCACCCCCCACACCCCTCCTGAGTTGTTGTTGTTGGTATTAGTCGTCAACAGTGGAATCCGATTTCATTAATCAAGCAACGCCTCGTCCATCCAGAACTCCATGAACTCTCTGTCACCTCATTTCCTCTGAACTGATTCCCATCCCCGCCCAGTCTATCCCCACCCATTCCCACATCCACTGCCTCGTCCCCCACCACCCACCACCACCCACCCCCACCACACCCCACCTCCACCCCCCACTCCCCTTCCCGCTAAAACGGCGGGTTTCTACCTCCCGTCCCTTCCCATAAAAACCTCCAGCCGAGCAATTCCAAGCGAGGCAGCCATTTATAAAAGTAAGAACCCCAGTCAACGACTTCATCACGTCCAGACCTGCCTGTCCCAGCCAGCCCAGCAATTGGCCGTCCCTTGGCCACGGGATGGTGGGTGGGCAAAAAGGAGGAGGGGGAGGAGGGGGAAAAGGGGAAGGAGGGGAAAAGGGAAGAGAGAAGAGGGAGGAGGTGAATGCCAAAAGGGAGGAGAGTGAGAGAGATCGCTGAGAGAGAGAGAGAGAGAGAGAGAGAGGGAGAGAGAGAGAGAGAGAGAGATTATTACTTTGCTTCTAAGGTCATAGTACTACTTTCATACTGGGAATGTCAAGACATACCTTCCTGTCTCAGAGGGATGCATGAAAAATGCAAACCCATTTAGAAGAGAAAAAGAGAAAGAAGGAGCAGGAAAGAACAACACACACACACACACACACACACACACACACACACACACACACACACACGCACGCACGCACGCACGCACGCACGCACGCACGCACACACGCACACACACACACACACACACACACACACACACACACACACACACACACACACACACTCAATGCCAGTTTGAGCCAGATGTTGATTTTAACTTGCTGAAATATTTCTGTTGTTCCTCAAATTCCTCTGATCTCTCTGTTCTATGAAACGTTTCCGTAGAGCTGGCCCTTTGTCCTCACTTGACGTGAGCGTTCTTGTCCCACTGGCGTGTGGGATATCTGGAGCGGCGTTTGTACTGCGTTGTTCCTTCCATGTGTTTCGTTTGTCTCTCTGTAAACTGAATAAGACAGGGATTTGGTTGCCTCCATGATGTAGAAGCGCTTTTGCACTCTCCTGCCTGCTGTGAAGTTTCGTCCGGTCAGTGCAAGGTCAATGACACTGCCTGTGTATGTGTTGGGGCTGTACCCATCGTCAACACAGCGCAGGCCACCAAGGGTGGTACAGGACTGCTCTAAAGGCAGGTAAAGACAGTGCTTCTCTGGGTCCTCCCCAGCACCTTCGGGGTGTTTCTAAGTCTTCTGTCACATGTATGTGTTGGAGCTGAAGCTATCGGCGCACAGAGAAGTACATCATCCAACATCTGTACAATGCAATTCCTTGAGGGTTGGTATCATGCTGATCACACTATTTTGACCGTGCATTAAGATTCCCACAACATTTACAGAATCGCTAAAATTCATCTTCTGTTCCTCCAAAAAAAAAAAGTGTCCAAGCCGTTTTCTGACGTGTGGGATCCTGGGTGTATCATGAAGGGGTTCGAACTCTTATAGGATATAATAAATGTGGAAATAGCCGGAGGACTGACTGCATTGGGAGCCCTGAATAAGGAAGCACCCACCACAGTAGATAGTGCTGAACACAGTACATCGGTCAAGAGAACTGAAGTTAATGGGGGTGCCGAATCTTCACATACCGCAGGGAAAGAAAGAAACCGACGCCTTCACCAAAATTGGGAATCAGTCTCAATCGTGAAGGCCGGGTACTGTGGCAGGATGGAGGGCAGGGGCTGGTATGAAGAAAAAGGCTCTGGCCTTGGCTGAGGGGGGGGGGGGGGGGGCGACGAAGGCAGACGAGCAGACGAGAGAAGAGAAGAGCAGACAGAACTAAGGGTCAGCAAGAGAAAGGGTACAGAGAGCTGAGCGCAAAGGGAGAAAAAACAGTAGTGAGGACAGTGGTAAAAGTGGAGTTAGAGAATGAGGATAGACTAACCCACGACTTCTTAGGCCAATAGAGCGGGATTTCCAGGCAAAGAGTACAGTGGTGACGGATACTACCCAAAGGAGATGTTTTTGATGTGAAAAGAGAGAGAGAGAAAAAAAAAAGATTATAACAGTATCAGTCAGTGGTAGTGCAACTTTCTGGACGTCCGACTGACCTCCTCAGTCCTATGGCTACCTTCACAAGAGACTTGCTGCATCAGTAAGGTAAAGACCTTTTATTTGTAATCTTCGCTGAGTGTTGTGTTTGGTATACAATAAAACCCTGTATTCGCATAAGGTGTGTGGTACTGCCTGTCGAGGAGATAAAACGATTCCCCTTTCCTCTCTCTCTTCTCTCTCTCTCTCTCTCTCTCTCTCTCTCTCTCTCTCTCTCTCTCTCTCTTTCTTCCACTCCCCACCCCTTCTCTCTCTTTTCTCTCTCTCTCTCTCTCTCTCTCTCTCTCTCTCTCTCTCTCTCTCTCTCTCTCTCTCTCTCTCTTCCTCATCTTTCTTTCTCTCTCTGATCTTTCCTTCATACACATTCTCTCTCTCTCTCTGTCTCTCTGTCTCTCTCTCTCTCTCTCTCTCTCTCTCTCTCTCTCTCTCTCTCTCTCTCTCTCTCTGTCTGTAACGGGTTTATAGTCTTGCTCATTATCACGATTTTGATCTGACTTGTGATCGACAACCTGAATGTGGCTGCTTTTGTTCCTTGTCACAAAGCAGCAATATCTTTAGATATACAGACATACATGCATGCATAATACATATATACATACATACATAAGGTGAATGCCATTTACTGTATTTCCCGATGCGAGTTGTTGGGTGGTTATGACTTTGAGAAAGGAAGAAAAAATTGACTCTGAGGGCAGGCATGCACACGCCGACCATTCGAACAAAAACAAACAAAAAGTAGACGTTGATCCATGGAATGATGATAAAACATGATGATACTAGAAACCCATAATACTGGATTTAGTATCCAGCAATCAACAAACAAACATACATAACTAGAATTCAGACACACCAAACAATATATAAACACAATAATTATTACCCCCTCAGAGTTCTGATATTAGCTTGGTAATGACAGAATCCAATCACATTCATCAAGCAACCCCCATCTCCATCCAACCCCCACACTTTACTCTCCGTCACCTCGTTCCTCTGAACTTCACTCTCATCCACCCACCCTGTCTCCTCCATCTTCATTTCCACCACCTCCTCCACCTCCTCCCAAACCGTGGGTTTCCATCTCCAGTCCCGGTAAACCCCGCCAGCCAAGCAATTTCAAGAGAGGCAGCCATTTGTAAAAGTAACAACCCAGTAAACGACTTCATCACGCCCAAACCTGCCTGTACCAGCCAGCCCAGTAACTGGGTATCCCCTGGCAAAGGGACCGAGATATGGAAAGTAAGAGGTGGAGAAAGAAGACGAGGAGGTGGAGAAATCAGGTGGAATAACGGCTAGTGAGAATAAGAAGAAGAAGAAAGAAGAAGAAGAACAAGAACTATGAGATCACATTTACTTTAAAATGTCATGCTGCAGTTTTCATTCTTCCATTTCTCACAGGGACATATGAAAAATGCAAATGCCTCGGAATAAAAACGTATCAGGAAAGAACAAAATATATTCGTAAGAAGATACGGTGAGATACGACTTTTCAACAAGATTCGGTTTAAGGTTTCTTTTTTTTTTTAAAAAAAAGGATTAACTGCCAATGAGACATGTACTAGATTGTTCCATGATGTAGCACACTGAAAACGAAAAACGTCTTTGACCAACAGAGTTTAAATTATAGTTTCGGAGTTCATGGAGTCTTTTTCTGCCAGAGCAAAGAGAGCGGGGAGGTATATAAGATACCAGCTGTTCAAAGGACATACGCAGTAAGTATATTATTGAAATATTTTGACACTGATTCAGGTGTTCTATATTCTTCAGTGGGAAGCCAATGCAATTCTTTGAGGAAAGCCAAAAGTGGAAATCTATCTTTCTTCTTCATTGCTTTCCCCCCAAAGAATGAAAAAGCTGTTCTGAACTTTTTTGATGTTGGTAAAGAGACAAGGAAGAAACACCAGAGCTATTAGAATAGTCACAACTAGACATGACTAGGGATGAAACTAACTGCACTGCTCTCGCTTCTGAAACTTGAGGCCTAGTACAAAATGCAAAAAAAAAAACGACAGAAAGAGGATCTCTAAGCATCCAGGGGGACAGAGCTTCGTCAAAATGGACAAAACATTTGACTGAGGGTTTTAATGTGACTGAACTTTTTTGATATGACAGAAGGGTTAGCCGAAGTCAGGGTCAGCCCTTTTGGACAAAAGAGTCGGCCGAAGCTAACAGTTCCTTCATCTAACTAAAGTTTTTTCTTTTTTTTCAGGGAGCCCCTCTTTTTATAGTTTTGATTTGAAGTAGAGCTTTGAGTTTGCAGCGAACTAGGCGATGGACTGAGTGGCATTCTTCATTGGACATCGCTTTGGCATTCAAGACGTCTTTCAGGTCACGCTGGCACACTGGTATATAATCAATAGGGTGCCAGTAGTTGGACTGAAGATGCATACAGGTTGTCTTCAGACTGTCTGTCTGCTTGAAGATGGTGCTCGCGATGATGATGTGTCGCTCCTAGCAGAACTCCAGCAGCAAGCGCTCATCGTCATTACAGTTTCCAACGCTAGTTTTACGAGTATTCCTTCCGAGGCTTCTGCAGCTCGGCCATTCTGGCGCTGAAGTCGCCAAGGATTATGACCTCGTCATCCGCAGGGGATGCTTTGTAGGAGACTGCGTAGATCGGGGTAGAATTTGTCCTTTTCTTGGGATCTGCTTGAAGAGTCGGGTAGAAGGACATATTGCTGGTTTCTGTATGGGAGGCACGTAAGGATAATTCGCTTAAAAGGACCTGTTGGACGGTATTGACGTTTGAAAGCAATGTAGTTTCTAACCATGAAACCGACCCCCGAAGGCGTCTCTCTGTTGCTGGTTTACTTGGCTTGCCCGGTTTGCCTGGCATGACTTTCTGTGTGTGTGTGTGTGTGTGTGTGTGTGTGTGTGTGTGTGTGTGTGTGTGTGTGTGTGAGAGAGAGAAGAGAGAGAGAGAGAGAGAGAGAGAGAGAGAGAGAGAGAGAGAGAGAGAGAGAGAGAGAGAGATTTGAACATGTTTGTTTCTTTCTTTTGCGTATTCGCTTCGTTTGGTTTGGTTTGTTTGTTTTTTCTTTTCTTTTCTTTTCTTTTCTTTTGTTTTTTATTCTCCTTCCATCCTTCACCTCAGCACCATCTCGTACCCTGGTCTCCTCCCCGTGCCTCACCACGTTTTCTGTCCAACTCACCTTCAACACTTTCGCTCTCTTTTTACGTCTGATACTTCATTTAACAGGTGAGCTCAAGTTTGGCCGCCCTCTTCCATGCATGACTCACGCAGGAATCAATTAATCAAGCAACTCCATCACATCCCAATTGAAAGGCGAAAATGGTAATGATTAGAATGAATGGGCTCTTGTGCCTCATAAAACTCAGGCATGGACGTGGCAATCTGTGTTGATTAAAACACTGTGATAAAAATGGATGCTTGCTGGTGAGGTTCACGCTGGCAGTCTGGCATCGCCCTTACGACTGGTTCATGGTCTAACAGGGTAGTTTAGTTGAAGAGGTCTACGGTCTTCAGCGGGAATAAAACAACAACGAAACATGGGTATGCCTTGGATGACTTGGTGCCCATGCCTCTGAAAGATATCATATGAATCACAAAAAAGATGTCGGGTGACCTCAGTGGTACAGCACCGATTCGCATTCATAGGTTGTGAGTTTAAATTTCGGTTGCATCCAACGGCATCTCTCTCTCTCTCTCTCTCTCTCTCTCTCTCTCTCTATATATATATATATATATATATATATGTGTGTGTGTGTGTGTGTGTGTGTGTGTGTGTGTGTGTGTGTGTGTGTGTGTGTGTGTACAGAGAGAGGGGAGAGAGAGAGAGAGAGAGAGAGAGAGAGAGATGTTTATATACATATTTCTTTATCCTCGCAATACTCTGGATTTCTTGTTTGCATTCTTTTAAACATGACCGTATCAAAATAAAAGATTGCACACTGCAAACCAAATCATCAACTTTTTTTTTTTTTAAATTGATGATCGCATGTGTACAATGATAGTAAACACACAGAACGAACGAACGAACGAACGAACGAATTTTATTGCTATTAAGCTGTACAGCTCCTTTAGCAAGACGTCGCGATGGACATTGACAAAACGCGACAAATAATTGACATGGGAACCACAGCAATGAATTTTTTTAACATTACATGACAAAGTCGTGAACGACAAACTGTCTCTGACATGTGTGCACGATCCGTTCAGCGGAGGACAGTCACCCCAGGTAGAATTGGACCAGGCCGAGGAGAGCGTGCAACCGCCGTAGAGCACGTGCTTGCGTCTCTGTGTGTTGTTGTGTGTTGCTGGCACATCTCCCTTGCGCAGGTGGCAAAGTTTAACACGTTCTTCCGATGACATGTTCTTGTGTTCCTGCTTGACAAACCAGAATAGACAGTCGTCTTCCGAACTCGGATCGCTGGCGAACTCTAAAACAATGTCATCCGATTCGAACTGTAACACACCCACGCCATCTGACTGGTGAAGCACGATCTTTCGGAATGCTAAGTTTCTGTGCTTATCCCTCAACGTCTCTGAACTTGCCGATCAGTCAAAGTGCTAACATAGTCTTTCAATTTTTTTTTCTTGTGAATTAATTTGACAATAAATTGGTTTCAGTGTGTGTGTGTGTGTGTGTGTGTGTGTGTGTGTGTGTGTGTGTGTGTGTGTGTGCTCGCGCGCGCGCGCGCGCGCGCGTGTTTGAGATTTCTCTGAACATATGTTTACTGGTATGCGCATATACGTCGATGTTTTTCCTTGTTATTCTCTATATCACTATTAGCAGATATACAATATAAAGACATGACACTCTCTCCACAAAGTCATGATATGAAATCGGGAGCTAGAAATCGAATCTTGAACAAGCTTATACATGTTTACAACCCGAAAGAAAGGAATATTCTTAACACATAGATTGAAAAAGGTTGTATTCTTTCGCTTTTCCATCGAAGTCTAATCACCTAAAGGTGATTAACGAAGAGGGAGATGGTGCCTTTACTGCTGAGGTGCAATCCTTTTTGTTATGTGACTTAGTTGGTGTGTAAACATTTCAGAGAAGGTCATATTACCAAACTATTATGTTGACTCTAAAAACAAACGGGTTACACATTCCGGATAATCAATCCAAAGCCATAAACAAATACATGTTTATTTTATAATGCTTTGCCTGATGAGGTTCTTGAGGATTTTACGACAAATGTTTTTCTTTTACGACAAAAACACCCCTTCTCCCCCCCCCCCCCCCCCCCCCCCCCACCCCACCCCCCCCCCCCCCCCCCCCCCCCCCCCCCCCCCCCCCCCCCCCCCCCCCCCCCCCCCCCCCCCCCCCCCCCCCCCCCCCCCCCCCCCCACCCCCCCCCCCCCCCCCCCCCCCCCCCCCCCCCCCCCCCCCCCCCCCCCCCCCCCCCCCCCCCCCCCCCCCCCCCCCCCCCCCCCCCCCCCCCCCCCCCCCCCCCCCCCCCCCCCCCCCCCCCCCCCCCCCCCCCCCCCCCCCCCCCCCCCCCCCCCCCCCCACCCCCCCCCCCCCCCCCCCCCCCCCCCCCCCCCCCCCCCCCCCCTTTTTTTTTTTTTTTTTTTTCTTTTACGACAAAAAACACCCCTTCTTCCCTTTTTTACTTTTACGATAAAAAAACACCCCTTCTTCCTTTTTTTTTTCTTTTACGACAAAAAAAAAAACCTCTTCCCCTTTTTTTCTTCTACAACCAAAGATACCCCCTTCTTCCCCTTTCTTCTTTTACGAATTTGACCCTGCGTGTCTTGTCTCCATCTATTGTCTGAAAATTGCCTTTGTTGAGGTCATAAGTCACAGCTCCGTCTCCGTCTCCCCAGACAGCTCTTCCAGACAAACGAATAAAAGTCATAGAGCATACAGCACAAACACACCAGTCATAGAGCATACAGCGCGCAAACACACCAACTGACCTTTTTATTTCTGTTTGCTGTGTTTCTGGTTCTTCCCGAGGCATGGAAACATGAAGTATCAGCTATTCCAGCTTAGCACACACTACAAACAAGTTGAAGGGGCGTGACTTGATTTGGGGTAGCGCCAGTACACGAGCTGAACGTAACTACAGATATCTGGCACCGCACCAGAACAGACTACTGATGTTCTATGGGATGACAGTCGCTCCATCCTCGTCTTTGGTGATTTGTCTTGTTCATCATCATTGACCTCTGGCAGTAGGTTGTGGTGATGTCCTAACGGACGCAAAGATCACCTCAGCTCTGACATAAGTTCTTCACGTTGTGTGTCTATGAGGTAGTCTGCCTTTAGGATGTTTACCTCCTGTAGTATTGTCTTGGACGAGGGGTCATTGCGAGATACATATTCGCCCCGGGAAGGCTAATCATATCTGATAAATGCTGAGGAGGAAATACTCCCGCCTCATCTTTATGATTGGCCTGTTCTTGTTTTGCATTGCAATGTGTTTTGATGTATTTCGTAACAAAATCGTTCCGACCGATTTATATGTATAATACAAATGTTATAAAGCAAAGTCACACTCTACTGGCCCTGATAGAAGTTTGTTGGCTTACTGTTAAATTTCGTCCCCAGAACAAGCTTCCACTTAATTTACGTTTCTCTTCCAACGTAGGTACCCGTTTGCTGCTCTCTGTGCATACCTCTACGATCCTCTTGTCAGAAACTCCTGAAGAACTCAACGACTAATTTAAGATTGTTTGGTGAGCATTTCTTTAGGTTTCCTGCTGCGACTGTTCGGACCCCTTCCCCCACGTTACAAAACCTTCCCTTGTTACTAGTTTAAAAATACCTCTACGAAAGCTGTCTTTTCAGCCAAGCACTCTAGACAACACTGTTTGTATATGTGTGCACACAATGATCTTTGTCATGATAATATTTGGTACATGTGGATGTCTTAAGGTGTAATGGGTGTGTGGGAAATCCGATGAGTAGTTTTAAAGTAGAATATAATTATCATTTATTGTTATCATTTTATTCCTATATTTTTTTTAGACATCCCTGCGTTCCGGAACGCATCAGCATTGCATTAACATTATGCAGTGCCAGCTGAATCCCCACCTCATTCCTTCCCTTTGGTTTTTCCTCTTCCCTGCTGGGCGTATTAGATATATATATATATATATATATATATATGTGTGTGTGTGTGTGTGTGTGTGTGTGTATATATATATATATATAATGAAGGTAAAACCCTGGAACACGCTGGACTCTGCTCAATGATGTGTGGGTGCACTGCTGATCCAGAAACTGGCCAGTACATGAGTACAAAAATAAAGTGGAGCGTTGTCTTCAGCACCAGTGTGCAATGTGAAAAAAATAGGTACTGATACTGACGAAGCCTAAATAAAAGGCGAAAGCATTTTTTTTTTAAACATGAAGAGTGTGTGGCTGGTGTGCCTGCTTTTATTTTTGTACGCAATTCCTTATCTCTCCAGTGGGTTTGAAGTTTGTTTTTTTTCCTCCGTCGTTTTGTTATCCCTGCTTCGAAAAAAAACCCAGGCAGTCTAACTTCTTTCATATCATATCATACATATATATATATATATATATATATATATATATATATATATATATATATATATATAAACAAAGCTTGCTCTTATGTCTTAGATTGTTGAAATAGGGGGAAGATAAGCTTTCATATCTGCAAAGGCTGGTGTGCAATACCGTAGTATGTTTGTTGAGTTTTCAAAAAAAAACTAACCAAAAGGTGCCACCTAAGAAGCAAAAAGAAAAATCATGAAAGAGCAAAAACAAGCTACATTTTCTTGTGAAAAGTAGAAAAATATAAAAAGATAACCTCTTAAGACACAAGTGCTGAGGGCCAGTTCTGGAATGAATCCGCAAGGGACTTAATTACAATAAACTAATAAATTCCAAGGATTACCGAGCACCATTCCAGCAACTTACAGAGCAGCTAGGGTGTTGCATGACTGCAAGAAATATTGAATTATAAACAAAGCTTGCTCTTATGTCTTAGATTGTAGAAATAAGGGGTGATAAGCTTTCATATCTGCAGTGGTAGATGATTCTGCCTAACTGACAGTATGTGCTTGCTTGAGTGGGTGAATGGGGAATAAATAAATGCTTCTCAAAATGAACCTTCAGCAAGCTTATAGTCTCTGAAGTGGGAGACCATCTCCAATGGGGGGAGGAAGCTCACTAACATATAACTCCTGGTCAGATACCGGTATTTCGAAACCTGATGTTTCTCCTCAGTGACGCGGAAAGTGGTAATTTGACTCCTCTGCCTTTTCGGTTTTAAGAAGAATGCTATACCAGAAAAAAGGCTGGTGTGCAATACCGTAGTATGTTTGTTGAGTTTTCAAAAAAAACTAACCAAAGGTGCCACCTAAGAAGCAAAGAAAATCATGAAAGAGCAAAACAAGCTACATTTTCTTGTGAAAAGTAGAAAATATAAAAAGATAACTCTTAAGACACAAGTGCTGAGGGCCAGTTCTTGGAATGAATCCGCAAGGGACTAATTACAATAAAACTAATAAATTCAAGGATAAGTACCGAGCACCATTCCAGCAACTTACAGAGCAGCTTGGTGTTGCAATGACTGCAAGAAATATTGAATTATAAACAAAGCTTTGTGTCTTAAGAGATTATCTTTTTATATTTTCTACTTTTCACAAGAAAATGTAGCTTGTTTTGCTCTTTCATGATTTTTTTGTTTCTTAGGTGGCACCTTTGGTTAGTTTTTTGAAAAACTCAACAAACATACTATGGTATTGCACACCAGCCTTTTTCTGGCATAGCATTCTTCTTAAAACCGAAAAGGCAGAGGAGTCAAACTACCACTTTCCGCGGTCACTGAGGAGAAACAATCAGGTTTCGAAATACCGGTATCTGACCGGGAGTTATATGTTAGTGAGCTTCCTCCCCATTGGAGACTGTCTCCCACTTCGGAGACTATGAGCTTGCTGAAGGTTCATTTTGAGAAGCATTTATTTATTCCCCATTCACCCACTCAAGCACATACTGTCAGTTAGGCAGAATCATCTACCACTGCAGATATGAAGGCTTACTACCCCCCTATTTCTACAATCTGAGACATAAGAGCAAGCTTTGTTTATAATTCAATATATATATACATTTATTGGCTGACTGATTTCTTGATTGAATGAAAGAGTTATTGACCAAGAAGTATAAAAGATGATAAAGTCAGGCCTGGAGGCCCACAGGGCAGGGCCAAATGTCAAAGTAGTTTATCACGACATAAGCAGAAATTCGCCAGCTATATAATCGCTTTGCACAGGAGCAAAAAAAAAAATCAGATTATATAAACGATAAACCCGGTGAGAATCGTCACGATAGAACAAAACAGAATAGATCTTATCAGAAGTGGTGAAGGCCCTTTACACATTTCCATGGATATTCACTTCGAACACATTGGAATATTTTACACAGGGTATTTTTTCATCAGTTTCTAGAGAATGTGTGTCATTGACGGACGGAAGGTTTGAAAACAGTCTACTATTGTGAAAAAAAAAATGAAAAGTATTCAATTCTGTTAGTATGGCGAAAATTAAAAGGACCAATGGTAACGTAACACTCATTTTGAGACAAAGAGTCACATACTGCGGTACCCAGTCGCTGAGTTCTTTATCAAACTAATAGAATAAACAATTGAACAACAGATAGATACAGATAGGCAGACAGTCAGACAGATAGATAGATAAAAAAAAGATAGATGGATAGATACATAGACAGATTCATACACACTTCATAGATACTTGGATGCATACACCAATACATAGAGAGAGATATGTCCCAGCTGGACAGATACATAGATGGATGGATAGCTATCTAGCTCGCTACATTCATACATGTACCTACGTACACACACACACATTCACACATACATAAACAAATACATAGACAGATACATAGACACATAGAGAGATGCCCTAGCTAGCTAGCTAAATAGATGGATGGGTGTATAGTTGGATAATGGAGAGAGTGAGTGAGTGACAGATAGACTGATAGATATATAGATCAGTAGATGAATAGATTGATTCGTTGATTGATGATTGAGAGATAAGATAGATAGATGATAGAGAGAGAGATGGATAAATAGATAGATAGATAGATAGATAGATAGATAGATAGATAGATAGATAGATGCTGATAACATGCATGTAGATGTTGACCATTTTCACAAAGGAAGACAACAAACAAACAGACAAACAAACAAGCCAAAAATCGAAGTTGATCCATAATAGTATGATGATAAAGATGATGATGCTGATAAGCCCTAAAAAGTGCCAAGTGTATTGCAATCAGCAAACAAACTGAAATTAACTACGGCACAAACAGTCGTAACAGCCAACACAAATACCCCTCCCTGCTATTCGCTCGGTAACGACGGAATCCAATCCATGAATCAAGTGACCCCCCCAGTTCCATCCCCAGCCCCACACTTTACTCTCTGTCACCTCATCCCCTTCAACTCCTCCGCCCTTCACCCCCTCTGTTACCTCCACCTCCACCTTCCCAACGCCCTCGACCTCCTCCCAAACTGTGGGTTCTACTCCCATCCCTTCACATAAACCCGCCAGCCTGGCAGTTCCCGCCCTGGCAGCCATTTGTAAAAGTAACAACCCAGTCAACGACTTCATCACGTCCTGACCTGCCTGCCCGTACCAGCCAGCCCAGCAATTGGCTATCCCTGGCCACGGGATCGAAGGTGGGCAAAAAGGAGGAGAAGGAAGAGGGGGAGGAGGAGGAAAGGAGGCGGTGAATAGGGAGAAGAGGAAGAGGATAGTGGAATATTAGCTGGAGAGACAGACAGACAGACAGACAGACGGACAAACGGACAGACAGAAGGGCATGCAGACAGACAGACAGGCAGAGCTATGAGAGTACGTTTGCTTCAAAAGGCCATACCACTCTTTTTCATGATGGAATCAGCCATTATCCTAAAATACAGTGTTACGTATTTACAAGTAATTGATACTGTGAAAGCAATAACCATACTTTTAGACGTGGAAACATCCGTCCCTTTTACGTGAAAACCAAGTGCCTTCACCAGCTTGGACGCTATTAGGACATCAGTGAATGAATCCACACAGACGAACCTACTGAGCCACGGCCAGAGAAAATAGCTTATCATGCCAGTTATCTTTAGGTTCTGTCTCTTCTTCGCCTTCGAAATGCAGTTTATAAAGACCTAGAGTCAACGATAACATCCATACATTTGCATGTCCACATGCGTCCTGATTAGCTGTTTTCGTGGATCATAGTCATCCAAGGTCATGATTACTGTTTTCCTGCTGATCAGGGTTTTTTTTGTTTTTGTTTTTTTTTTTTTTATACAATATTTGAACGAAACTCGAGATAAGGTTTTGAAGTAGCAATAATGGCACTGACTGACAACAAAGATGAATCGCATATGTTGGGTGCAGTTTCCTAATAGGAATCAGCTCTAAGCGCCTTCCATTTACTATACAAAAATGCAGGTGCACACTCATTTAACACCTGCGAATGAACTGATATACTTATATGCAGGAAGGCACACACATTTACATGTGTCCACACTTACTGTCCACTTTTATACACATTTAAATGTTTAACAAACAAACATTCACACACTTGTGCGATTTATGTACAAATAACAAATGGATCATGGCGTGTGTGAGTAATTAAATAGAGAGGGGGGGCGAGTTATAAATTTATAAACATATCATCATCACCTCGCTCCGCTCCATTTCGGCTACCTATATAAAAGCTCTGTTGTCATTCTCTTTCAAATTTGTAATCATTATCATTATGAATACTTGTATAGTGCCTATCATCGGCTAGAGACCCAGCTGTAAGCTCTTTTCCATCCACACTCGTTTACACAACGGGCTGCCTACCTGAGTAGTGTCGACTGAAGAGCTGCCAGGTGTCGCTTCATTCTGTTTGTTTCCCGTGTCATCAAGTCAATATCGTTTACTCAGTTTCGTTACTTCCTTCATTATTTCCATTTCTTACACAGGGTACATGCTGTGTGCACTGTGTCATCCATACCAACAGCCAAACTCTTCCGAAAGTTGATGATGGGATTTTGCGTGTGTGCAAGATGTTATGCGTGCGTTAGCACATGGACCTCGGTTTATAGTCTCATTCGAAGGACTGTATGGGAAATGGAATTAGAACCAATCAGAACTCCGAGGGAAAACTCCCCCTGAACCGAAACGACCCGGCGGAGGTTCAAACCCCATGATCACTAAGATTACGAGTCCGGCGCTCTACCACTGAGCTATTCCGGACCCTCCATGCCCGCCAGCTGACCAGTTTTCCGCCGACTCCCCCGTATGCCCCTCCTCCTGCCCTCCACCCCCCACCCCCACCCCCCCCCCTCCCCCAAACCAGCCATGTCCACCAAGAAATCTCTTCCAGTCTCACATAAACGCATGAAAATCCAAATGCATCGAAAATAAGAGTAGCATTAATGTATGAAACATATGTTTACACAAATGCGGCGACATATAACTTTTCAGACAGATTCGGTGTTTTTTTCTTTTTGAGTTGAATGGGATTTGCGATCAAAGAAATATGATGCTGGATTATTCCATGTTTTAGCACACGAAAAGCAAAAAGATTTGTTTTTACCAGCAGATTTGATATTTTAGCCTGGAAGTTTGAGGAGTCTTTTGGAAGTTGAAAGAGTCTTTGTACTGTTAGAGAAAGAGTGTGAGAAGCTACATAAGATACGAGCTGTTCAAACAAAAGAGTAGGTAGTACATCATTTAAAAAATTGAATAACTTTGCCCATTTTACGTTGAATACGTGCTTAGATGAGAAACCTTAGCAGTTGTTCGAGGAAACGAGTGACATTTCTTCCTTTTTGTCACTTTTTTAAACCCCAAAGAACAAGTCTAGAAGCTCCGCTTTGAACTGCCTACATTCGGTCAAATGGTGAGAACGGAAATCAAAGAGAACACCATAAAGATAGTCTCATCCAGATAGAACTAGGGATGAAACTAGCGGTGATCGACTTGCTTCTAGAAGATAAGGCCTGGTAGAAGCAAGTTTTCTAAGTAAAAATGTTAAGAGCGACAGAAAGAAGATATCTGAACATTCGATGATTTAGAGTGTCATCAAGACGAACACCAAGACATTTTCCATGGCTTACAGGTGACTGCACTCACGCTTAGAACCACCAGTTCTTTTTTGACTCAAAAGGATGAAATGGGCAACCGAAGCTAACAGTTAAGATTTCTCCCTTCCTTTAGTTTTAGTTTGGGTTTGTATTCATCTAGGTTTTTATGTCAGAAATGCATGATTGAATTTCCTTCCAGATGCCAGGAAATTCAGGAAAAGATATGCTGTTTTTAATTTCATTATCATCAGCATCCTTCCCGTGGTGCAACAATGATTCTTTATGAGTAACACGGTGGTATGGCGTACAGGGTGAAAAATAATAGGACCTCCAACAGGCCCTCGGGGAACATCAAACGAAAGAGGACATTGTCAAGGGCGTGAAACTTCTCACAAAAGGCATTAAACGCTTAGAGGCAAGGGACGTTGTTCGTAGTATACAAATAGGTAATAGACCCATTAACCAGTGTGCCTTACCCACCGCACATGGTCGAACTGTGTCAAGAAGGACGAAGTGGTCAGGTGACAGTAGACACCTAAGGTAGTAGGGGTCCGGACCTTCCCGATAATGAGAGGGGGAAGGGACGTAACCACTAGGAACTCGGTGCATCAAGTGGGCGCTACATACTCAGTCAGCTGAGGTCGCTTTGTAAACAGTAATTGAAGAGCAGGAGTCTTGGGCTCGTTCAGATGGTATTGCCGTGGGGCACTGAGCTGGTTCTATTGTCAGGCTGGTTGAAGGCGTGTGGACGTTGTTGTAGCTCTCTCTAAGATCATTACC
>JADBJO010003721.1:92500-97500 GCA_016801955.1 Conus betulinus
TTAACCTGTACGGTCTTTGTGTCAGGAGGGAGACAAGATGCATTTGCAGTGCTTAGAGAAAAAAAACTATTTCGCAAGACTTAAGTAGGGACGGCAAAAGAACAAGCTAAATAGACATACATTGTGAGCAATGAAAATATTTCAGCATGAAGAAATATAAATGTTTCATTCTGATAACTGGTTCACATTTAAGGTGGATGGGAAGGGGGAGAAAACCATCAATTTTTGACATCGTATACATCTTCGCTATAAACTTGGTTTGATAGTTGAAAGTACATTATGATGTAAATATGATACAACAACATGTGCCTTCCCCCCCCCCCCCTCTCTCTCTCTCTCTCTCTCTCTCTCTCTCTCTCTCTCTCTCTCTCTCTCTCTCTCTCTCTTCTTTGGGGGCGTGAACTGTGGCACAGTTCGAGAGTCGGACATTAAAAAGCTCTGAAGTTTATTGTCTCTACTGACAAGTTACTGACACAGTACAATCCTGTACTTTAACCTGTACCTCAATCTGTCGCCATGCCATCAGGACCGCGAGTAATTAGGGCGAGATACAATCCTGTACTTTAATAACCTGTACCTCAATCAGTCGCCATGCCATCAGGACCGCGAGAGTATTCAGGGCGAGATGGGGATCCTTTGTCCCCGTCTACCTCACGAAGCGAGCCAGGAAGAAGGCCGCCATTGCGATCGCCATGCTGACTCCACCAACCAGGACGGACGGTGCAACCCTTGGCCTGCTCCTCACCTTGATGTTTTTGGGCAGGACTTCTTCTCCGCTGTGGCGATGTGGAGCGGAATCCAGGAGCCAGGGCGGACATCGACAGCGTGAAGCAGACCCGGTTTAGCAGTGCGGGACGCAGGACCAGTGTGGACAAAGCTGGAACTTCTCCGACAGACACCGAACAGACGAACCCCGGCCTCTCCTCAACAACCTACCAGTCACGTGCGCGCGCGCGCACACACACACACACACACACACACACACACACACACATTTTAAGTACGTCATCGTTTACGTATATGTTTTCATACGTCATTTCCTATACATATTTTTTTTTTTCTTCTTTCATGTTACATCTCCTGAAGACAGTCTACGACCGAAACGTTTTTGTCGATAATTGTTCTGTTTTCCTTTTTTTTTCTTTTAATCTTCTGAGAATCCTCAAAGACGTTTATTATTCATTTATACCAATGCTGACATCTTTGGCATGTTGTCCTCAATGAACTGTACTTTCAAAGAGATGAATGTTAAATTCACCAACATGGAGAAGAGTGTCAGGGAGTCACACGAACAGTTTGCTGCATTGCACAATGGTGTGAGGTTTTTGAGGGAGGAGATGGACTCTTTGAAAGAAGAGAATTCTGTTCTGGCAAAAAAAAAAAAGAAGAACTTGAATCTCACTGCCAGAATTGAACAATTAGAAAGAAAAGCTGATAACTTGGAAGGGGAGATCAAAACGAAAAAAATTTCATTTTCTATGGCATCCCGAGAGAGAAAAATGAATCTAACGAGCAGTGTGAATGTAAAATGACTAACTGATAAGCTGGATTTGAGACACGATACTGAATTCGATCGGGTTCACAGACTTAATTCTAAACCAGATTCACCCATCATTGTCCGATGTTCTTGTTACAAAGACCACGTAAAGATCTTAAAAGCCAAGATAAAAAAAGTGAACAGGAGTAACGTTTTTTTTGTGGGAGAGGACATCTCCTCTCGCGTCAGAGAAATAAGACGTGGCCTTTCCCTCCATTTGAAAAAAAAGCGAGGTCAGAAGGAAAAAGAGTGGCGATGATATTTCATCATTTACCCATTGATGGGGGAAAAAGTGTTTCCTTGGTGACCAAAACAAACTGATTGAATCCAGATACGGGGGTGGCCGGCCATTTGAAGAAAAATTCGCCTACACTGGTGTGACGGGAGAAGGGTATCCACAAAAGCTTTACACTGGCAGAATCGCCTGTGGCAGCGTCAATGAACCGTGCTTTGTGGGTCACAGCGATGACAAGGTCAACCTGTTCAAAACACGTGCAAACAAGCGAACGGCACAGCGTGTACAAATGTAAAATAGACCTTTTTCTTTATGACCTTAAGCCCTCAAATGCAAACCTGGTGAAGTGGGGAAAAACAGACGATCCTTCATGCCCCCTCTGCCATGAAAAACAAACAGTGGAGCATGTCCTTATCTCATGTAAAGTAGCCCTGGCTCAAGGAAGGTACACATGGAGGCACAACCAAGTGTCAAAGAGATTGTACAAGTTAGTCTGGGCTAGTACCAACACCACAAAAGGGAAAATCAGGACTCCAAAAGCACCCGCAACATTCTTCACGGCAGGAGGCAGCGAATCATGGCCAAGAACAACAGTGCCACTCGGAACATGCAGGCAGAGTCTGCTGGACGGGGCAGATGACTGGGAGTGCACTGCAGACCTCCCAGAATGGAATAGTCGCCCCAGAGATCATCAGCAAGAGTGGCATGAGACCAGAAATAGTAGTCCACTCTCAGTCAACCAAGCAGCTGATCATGATCGAGCTCACGGTTGCCATATGAGAACAGAATGGAGGCAGCTCAAATCTACAAGACTGAAAAGTATGCTGATCTGGCAAACAGCCTGAGGAGAGAAGGCTATCAGGTCAAAGTCCTCACTGCAGAAATTGGAGCTAGGGGGTTTGTAGGAACGTCTGCATACAGCCTCATGAAACAGCTCTCAGTTGCAGGGAGGGGAAAAAACCAGAGCCCTGAAAGCAATGGCAGAAGCAGCAGCAGAGAGGTGTTCAAGCTGAATCTGGTCAAGGAGGAATAAAAGTGAACTTCATACGGCTTAACTTTCCTACAAATTATCAGGTGTCCCAGTGGCTCAGTGGTTAGCGCCGAGTCATTGCATGTCCAGAGGGGCATGGGTTCAATCCCAGCCATGGCTCGTCCCGAGATGGGGGAAAAATAAAAAAAACAAAAAAAAAAAAAAAAAAAAAAGGGGGGCAGCAGGCGGGGCCAGCTACTGGGGGCAAGGGACATCCGGGCAAAACAACCCAAGGTCATGAACCGGGTGTGAAACGGGAGTTTTCCTTTTTGTGGCCCAAACCCCCCCTAGGAGTGTCAGCAAGGACCACCGTTTAAGGGTCGAACCACTTGTTGGTCGGTCATTGAGCGGTGCTTGAAGGGGATGTTTCTTATGAGGACTCTATGGAATCTCTGCTGCCACGCTCTCCACGAGTTTCTTTCTACTTCTTATCATGGAATGTGAATGGCTTGTTTTCTGAACTTACTGATTGTTATTTTATGTCGTATTGAGTTTTTATTGCTGAGTTTGATTTTCGTGTGTTTGACTGAAACATTTTATGGATGAATGTCGCGCTGATATGTTTGCTGGCTATGAAGTATTCTGTAAATCCGCAATTTAATTTCCCAGACAAGGGAGGCGATTCAGATCAGGTGGGAATTGTTTCTTAAAAAAAGAACTGTCTCCCTTTGTAAACATCAATGATTTTGATCATTCAAACTTTCTTGTGTTTTTGATTGACAAAAGAAAACCTATTTGGAAAAGATAAGGATGTTTTGTACTTTTGTCCCTACGTACCTCCAGAAGGTTCACCTTATCATGTCAATTTTGATATTGATAGTGGTATTATTATTTAGTTGAAGAATGTCTTGTTGATTTATAATTGCCCAGGGATGTTTATATATATCATACATGGTGATTTAAACAGCAGAACTTCGAACATTTCACGAGACATATTTGTAAACGATGTTTTTGATGAGCAATTCCACGGCCATCCTCTCAGTATCAATCAACACTCTGAAGACTGTTCTTTGATAATTATGGAAGTTGTTTACTGAATGTATGCACTGTTTTAAATCTGTGCATTCTTAATGGCGTGTGTAAAGGGCGACCTTGAAGGTCGCTATACATACATCTCTGACACTGGTAGCAGTGTTGTTGATTATTTCATATTTTCTAAAGAACTTTTTGCCCTTTTGTATGACTCATATAAGCTGAATGTTTTCGAACGTGTAGATTCTGACCATTTACCTGTATCTCTTCTTGTTGTTTTTCCTAAAGAAAATACTGTATATGTGTAAACTGTTGGAACTGGAAAACGTCCAGCCATCTTCAAACATATCTACTAAACTGTCATCGCCAAATAGCTTTGAAGAGTCTGTCGGGAATAGACAACGGTCAAATAAACAGAGAAATTCAGATATAGGTGGAAAAAGATTCGGCAAAAATTCGATATTGTTGCATATACTGACAGTTCAGTCACCAAACGTAACACATAAACTGTGAGAACAAGGCTGTAAAACTCTTTAAAATCCCTTGTTTTATGAGCTGCAAATATATGTAGTATGTATGTGCACTAATGAAATGACGCGAGTGTCCCTAAATGTGAGTGAGTGTCTTAGTATGTGAATGCGTGCGTTCTCTACTTCTGTTCTTCACATCGGGTGTAAAAAAAAAAAAAAAAAAAGCAGGACCGTTTTCAAAAGAAGGAATCAGGAATGAGAGTAACAATCAGCCGTCAGAATGAAAGGAGCCGGAACAAGATGTAGACGGAGACATTCAGACAACCCAAAGACAAACAATGTGAAATTGCCAATTTGTCCTCCGAGTGAACATGGGCCGGCGCTCCTAACAGTTTGTTTCCCGGTCAGACTCACAGCCAGAAGGTCACACAACAAGGCAAACAAAAAGCCAATATATTAAAGAAAGAAAAAAAAGGGAACACACACACACACACACACACACACACACACACACACACACACACACACACACACACACACACACACACGCACGCACGCACGCACACACACACACACACACACACACACACACACACACACACACACACACACACACACACAAGCGGTGATTAAGAGGGGGAAGGTGATGGATGGGGGGGGGGGCGCAAGGATGGAGGGAGTGTGGTAGGGATGGGGGTGGGGGTGGGGACATCGTGTAATCAAAGGTGCGGCTCCTTTACTGTGACAGAAGTGTGT
>JADBJO010003721.1:102500-112500 GCA_016801955.1 Conus betulinus
ACTTGACTTGACTTGACTTGACTTTTTTTCTTTGCAGAAAACGGCCGGTTGTTCAGCAGTGATGGTATCTCCTTGCACTTGCTCTCTATTCAGAATTAGTTAGAGCATTACTTGCCGGCGCTGCTGGTCAAGCTTGTGGTGCGGTAGTTGTGGCAGCGATGGCAAACCCTTCCTTAAGGAATATAGCGATCAGTGATTGAGCCCATGGCGTGGGTCATTCTCAAGTATGCCAGATTCTGCCGCAGATTGCAGTAAGGGTTTTGATTTTTTTTTTTCGCGCTGCCTTTGAGTCATTTTCGATCTTTCGTCAAGGACAACTCAGGGAGAGGTGCTCAATGTACGGGAGGGTAGTAAGGGAAATCCAAACTTGAACACACACACACACACACACACACACACACACACACACACACACGCGCGCGCGCGCGCGCGCGCACGCACGCACGCACACACACACATGCACACACACTTAAAATACTCAGACGCCTTACATTGTTTTAGGACTGTAATATTTATTCATGTCTTACATTATCGCTTAAATGATATCACAGAATGATTGTGTCAGCGCACCATACATCAGGTCACCAAAAAAAACCCAGACGTTATTGTATCAAACGCACAACCATTAAAGCAAACAAGTGAATGTCCATTATTAGCACTGCGACTCAGCATACAGAACCCTGCATGGCGAGTGTGAAAAAAAGTTGACGTAATCTTGAATTTAAAATAAAGTAAGAAAAGTTAAAAAAAAAAAAAAGGACTGCCTTTACTTTAAAAAAAAGCCAAAAAATAAAGGAAGAAAAGTGAAAAAAAGGGGGGGGGGGAAATCAAACAAAAACAAAAAAAAAGAAACAAGGAAAAAATAAAAGACAAAACAAAATAGTAAAGGCGGGGGGAGGGGGGTTAAAAAAAAAAAAAGGGGGGGGGGTTCAATTTTTGCATCTCCGCTATGTTCCAGAGTTGTGCAGGGATGGTCTCGATGCCCACAGGCTTTCCTCATTTCAACGAATTGACAACAGCTACGACTTCTTCACCGAGTATTGAAATTCCATCTTCATTTCATCGTTACCACGACTGGATCTCATGTCTTCTGGAAACAATTCTTACTAACAAGCAGTTGCCATCTCTGTCACTCCAAACAGATCATGGTGAGTGGAATTAGGAGATTTAGAGATCCCAGACAATATTTCTCACTTCCGTAATCTTATAAACATTTCTTGGTATGACAGATACTTTCTCTGAAATGAAATGCGTTAAAAGGGACTGAGGGACAAAGAAATGAAAATCCACTGATTTTTTTTTCTATGTTTTTGGTCACAATTCTAAAATCTTAATTATTAGAAATTGAAAAAAAAATGGCATGATAAAGTGATATTTCGTTACTATTTACACCTTTATCATCATCCCTGACGAATATGAGGAGATGGAGGGAGAGTAAAGTATTACCACCCAAAAACTGTCCACAGCTATCATTATAATTAACCGGGAGATTTCAGGATTGCGAAGAGGTACCTCATGCGTGACCTTGATTACTGCATGCATGAGATGAATGAGTACGATATTCAGGACTGGCAAGGTGTCCGGCCCTGGCGATCAGTGTACACATCGCTTCCCAAAGAGACCACATGGAACACTGTTTTCCTCTTTGAGACCACATGGAGCACTGTTTTCCTCTTTGAGACCACATGAAGCACTGTTTTCCTCTTTGAGACCACATGAAGCACTGTTTTCCTCTTTGAGATCACATGGAACACTGTTTTCCTCTTTGAGATCACATGGAACACTGTTTTCCTCTCTGAGACCACATGGAACACTGTTTTCCTCTCTGAGACCTCTAAACACTCAGTCTCTTCATTCACCACCTCCACACCCCCCCCCCCCCCCCCCCCCCCCCCCCCCCCCCCCCCCCCACACACACACACACACACACCACAATCATGCTTTTTTCTAACCATTCTGTCATAACGTCATTTCTCCCTGACTTCCCTCCCTTTCTCTCGCCCCCTCCTCCCTACTCCACTCCTCTCCTCCCTCGATCTTTTTTTCCGTCTGGTATTCTGTCTGTGCTCCCACCCCCACCCCTACCCCCACCCCTAGTTTCCCTGGAGTGGGTGTTGCTTGTGGCTGAGTTCTATTTCGTCTGAACGCCATCTGTGTCCTCAATCCTGAGTACAGTTTCTATGAACATGAAAGTTCCTCTCTCTCTCTCTCTCTCTCTCTCTCTCTCTCTCTCTCTCTCTCTCTCTCTCTCTCTCTCTCTCTCTCTCTCTCTCTCTCTCTCTCTCTCTCTCCGGAGCTGATTTCCAAGACTACACAGACAAAAGCCTCTGCCTTGGGAGGAACGACTGACGACAATGTGATATATTTCTTTTTAATCTTCATTCTTTTGTGTTAGGTGAGTGGGGGTGTGAGAGATGATGGAAGTATGCGGAGACTGAGGGAAAAGGAGGGGACAGCGCTGTCATTGTGACCTCAATTCAAGCCTGCCTTCTTTTAAACAGTATGTGTCATGTTTTACACAGAAAGGATGTTTAAAACTACTTGATTTATGCTACTGTAATATACCATCTGCATACAAGTGTGTTCAGCTCCCCCCTGTTGGTCAGTCTGATCGCAATGCCATTCATCTCTTGTCAGCTTAAAGACCAAAAGTGAAAAACACAACCTATCACTAAAAAGCAAGTGCAGTGTGTTGGACACAAGAAAGTGTTGATGAATTACAGGCTTGTTTTGAATGTACAGATTGGAATTTGTTTTTGAATTCTAGTTTGGACATTAACGAAGCCACCGATGTTATTTCCAGCTACATTTCTTTCTGTGAACACATGATTGTACCTACTAAAACTATCAAAATATTTCCCAACAACAAACCTTGGGTTACAAAATCTCTGAAAATAACTAAATAAATGAAAAAAAAAGAGCTTTTCAATCAGGCAATAAAAGCGATCGTAAGGTTGTACAAAAGAAACTGCAAACGGAGATTGAAGAATCAAAGAGAGCTTACAAGAGAAAAGTTGAAAACATGTTCCAGAATGGAAATATGCGAGATGCATGGAAAGGAATAAAGGTTTTATCAGGTTCAGGAAAATGTTCAAACCAAAATATTAGTAACAAAAAAACAGCAAAAGAAACAGAAGCAATTTGAAGAAAAGCTGAACGATTTTTACTGTAGATTTGATGATAAAGATTTTAGTAAAGAATTAAAGGAAGTGAAGGAAGAACTCCAAAGCAATGTTAAAAACGATGTTGATGGAAGTGATTCTGTTGTGATTGAGGAAAATGATGTTGACCCGTTTCAGTTCGCATACCAACAGAACAGATCAACAGATGATGCCACACTCACACTTCTCCATCATGCTTTTTCACACCTCGAAAAACCTGCCTCCTTTGTACGCATTCTCTTTATTGATTTCTCATCAGCATTCAACACCATACAACCACATCTGATGGCAAAGAAACTCATTAACATAAATGTGGGTAACAAGCTCATTCTTTGGATAATGATTTTCTTACACAGAGGACACAGTCTGTTCGATATCAAAAGTGTTTCGTCTTCCAGAGTCATTTCAACTGGCGCACCCCAGGGTACTGTTTATCACCAGTGCTTTTTACTCTGTACACAAATGATTGTTCAGGAAGTGATTCAACTTTGTACATTAAATATTCAGATGACTCAGCACTTGTGGATCTTTCCAACTCTGATTCTGTTTACTTCAAGGAGGTTCAAAGATTTGTTGACTGGT
Source organism: Conus betulinus (assembly GCA_016801955.1). NCBI lineage: Eukaryota > Metazoa > Mollusca > Gastropoda > Neogastropoda > Conidae > Conus > Conus betulinus. The sequence continues at coordinate 106,244 of JADBJO010003721.1, forward strand.
GCGATCATAACTATCTTGATCTGAATGTAACAAAAACGAACGAAAGAAATGTTGATTGATTTTAGAAAGAATCCAAAAGCTGTACCACCACTTTTTATCAAAGGTGCTGAAGTAGAACGTGTTGAATCATACAAATATTTAGGAACTTTTATAGATAATAAGCTGAATTTTAAATCCCCATGTTGAGTATGTCCACAAAAAATGTCAAACCAGATTATATTGTCTTCGCAAGCTGCGATCATTTCATGTGAATACTGACATTCTTCGGACATTTTATTCATGCTTCTTGGAATCTGTTCTAACTTTCTCATTTATGTGTTGGTATGGTGGGTTGACTGTGAAGAGCAGAAATGTGCTTGAGAAAGTGGTGAACGTGGGAGGAAAAAAATCGTTGGTGAGAGAGACAAAAAAGTCTGAGTGAGCTATACAGGTGCCGTGTGTGTTGTAAAGCGAAGAAGATTACGTGTGACCAGACCCACGTTCTTGCAAATCAGTATGACCTTCTTCAGTCAGGACGAAGATATCGATCGGTTAAATGCAGAAGTGTCAGATTTAAAACAAAGTTTTATTCCCCTGTCCATTGATTTCATGAACCGAGAAGATGTTTAATGAAATCCCTTGACTTGACTTGACTTGATTGATGCGTCTTGGTATAATGCGAAACAGACAAACGATACGTTGTTATCAAAATGGAAGACGGATGCTTGGGCTACATCCTGCAACTCAGAACGTATTCTTTTGCCTCGGGATTATTGTGACAAAACTACTGTCCCGCTTTTTTTTTTTGGATGTCCCTGTGCTGCTTCTCTTCAATCTTTTTTAACAACTTGCAGTATGTGTGCCCCAAATGTTCTCACTCAGACAAAGATGTTGGCTGTCACTCAGCACTCGATGACCTGCACATCATCGTCCTACAGCCAGTGTTCGGTGTTTGGTGTAGGTCATGGGGTGTCTGGGGTCCTTGTCCTGCTGCTGCCACCACCCATCTCTGTATCAAACGTGTGCGGTCGGGAGCCGATGACCTTCCGAGATGCTGAGAAAACAACTTTTAGTCAGTTGATGTAGCCCTTCTCAAGGAACTTTAGTTAGTTGATGTAGCCCGTCTCAATTAAACCCTCCCTTAATGGCAAAATTTGTGAGTGTTTTGGTCAGTAAAAAAAACTTTCCATTTTTCTAGATCCATTTCTGTTTGAAAACAGGGGGGCAACTAAACAGCACTTTTATCTGTGAGAAACACTTTGTCCCGGCTGCAGCGTAACAGTGGAATGTTCTATGTGTCTGTCTGTGCTGAAGTTGGTTCTGTATTTTTGTTCACCCAGACTATTCTGTTCAGTGCATTCAACCTTTTTTTTCTGGGTACGGCAGGGACTCCTGTCTCAGTTATCTCCCTTTAGTATTCTGACACTGTTTTCTTCCAGACCAGTCTGTTCAGTACATATCTCGGTCAGCTCTCTTTGGTATTCCGACACCGTTTTCTTCCAGACTAGTCTGTTCAGTGCATATCTCGGTCAACTCTCTTTGGTATTCCGACACCGTTTTCTTCCAGACTAGTCTGTTCAGTACATATCTCATCTCGGTCAGCTCTCTTTGGTATTCCGACACCGTTTTCTTCAGACTAGTCTGTTCAGTGCATATCTCGGTCAACTCTCTTTGGTATTCTGACACCGTTTTTTTTTCCAGACTAGTCTGTTCAGTGCATATCTCGGTCAACTCTCTTTTTATTCCAACACCGTTCTCCATTTTCCAAGTGGAAGCATTTGACCAAGTCTCGTCGTATCAGTTTTGTTGATTTTTGTTTGTTTGTTTGTTTTTGCCAGCCTAGTCGTTAATTTCCTTCGATTTGTCCACCACAGTGAATTTTCTTCACAAAACAATAGACGGTAGCATGATGAACGCCCGTAAAATCAGGAGTATCCGTCAGACCTGTGACCCCTTCTTGAGATTGTGTTTTCTAAATACAGGTATCTTTTGATGAGCCATTTTCCACAAACTTGCCCAAAATAATCGTCTGTTTCCGGGAAAGCAAAGACAATTCTTGAAAAAAAAAATCTTAGAGAAGAAAAGTGTCTGTCCATGGGCAGTTCCACTCAATACGCTTATCCGAACAGCAAATTTCACACATCATTTTGAACAATCCGTATCGAGTATTATCTACAAAGTGTTCTTGGCGTGCAGTTGTTGTTGCTAACATATTTCCATAATCACAAAAAACAGAAAAAAAATTGTTTTCAGTGTTTAATGTATGCTTTTTTAAAACTCTAAAAAGAAATGCATTACAAACAGCTGAAAAGTTTCTTTCATATTTTCAGTCTGATCACTGAAACAAATATCATACGTGAAACGCTGCCAGTCTGGAAGGAGCTTTTTTTTTTTACTAATAACACAAGCCATCGGCCTCATCTCACGACGACACACACCTGTAATTAATGGGACACAGAAGACATTTGTAGAAGCTTACCATAAAGTGTCTAACTTCAGATTGATAAGATAAGGGACTGACACTGCTTTTTTTGTGTGTAAAGTTGTTTTTTCCTTGGAAGAAGGCGGGAATTAACGTGAGTGAGGAGATGGATCGAGTAGGAATTTGGGGACAATTTCCTCTCAAAAGATAGCAGGGTATTGAATAACTGGGTTTCCTTGCTAGGACCCTCCACCGTTGACATCCTATCCCTGCACCTAACCGATGAAACGGGATTAGGGGATCGTTGAGCTACGTCTAATTGGAGAAAATGTAATTCTGCTCATTCGGACAGAAATGGATCATTACAAAGAAGCTTGATTGTGTGGGGGGAGGGGGGGGGGGAACCCGTTGCCTTTTACGACGTAAAGAGAGACGACTAAATGATTGCAGCTTAGAGTGATGCAGCTAAGGCCTCAATGGATTCTGATTGGATGAGCGTCAAACATTTATCACACGCTGATCTCAAGACACAGTGGGATGGACTCTCTCTCTCTCTCTCTCTCTCTCTCTCTCTCTCTCTCTCTCTCTCTCTCCAATTCCTTCTTCAATTTCCTTTCCTTTTAATGATTTGTAACTTTATCATTATCATTATTTTGCAATTATTATCATTATTATAATTATTATGATTATCATACTTTATCATTATCATTATTATGCAATTATTATCATTATTATAATTATCATTGTTATAATTATCATTATTATAATTATTATTATTATCATTATCATTATTATTATCATCATTATTATGATCATTATTGTTGTTGTCATTGTTATTGTTATTATTATCATTATTACACTTTATTTTACTTCACATAGCTCTATTTCCATAATTTCTTTGTGCAGTTTCCTAAGAATTTCAGTTCCAGAATAAAAAGTTACGACCTGGAATCAATGTTTCGCAAGTGGACATCGAGTGCGAAATTGAGTTTTCCTTCTTATAGAGGTAAACATGTCAGCTTAAACGCATGACCGCTGTATGGCAGCGGGGCGCCACTTTGGCCCGGTCTTTATTGTATAAATGTTCTATCCCTCCCCCCTCCCTCTGTGTGTGTGTGTGTGTGTGTGTGTGTGTGTGTGTGGTGTGTGTGTGTGTGTGTGCGTGCGTGCGTGCGTGCGTGAGTGAGTGCGTGCGTGCGTGCGTGTGTGTGTGTGTGTGTGTGTGTGTGTGTGTGTGTGTGTGTGTGTGTGTGTTTGTGCATGTGTGTGCGTGTGTGTCTGTATGTGTGAGGTGAGTGTGGGGGGGGGGGGGGGGGGTGGGTGGGGGGGGGGGGGGTGAAATTGCTGCAAACAACAAATATTAGCCGTCAAAAGTAAACTGATCAATAAAACAAATGTTCTGGTACTCATGTGTATACAAGTGTCTGTCCTTTTATTTCAGAACTTGGTGAACTTGGACGGTTGGGGGGGGTGGTGGGGCATTACAAGCCAAATAAAAGACTCCCTCTTCTCTCTCTCTCTCTCTCTCTCTCTCTCTCTCTCTCTCTCTCTCTCTCTCTCTCTCTCTCTCTCTCTCTCTCTCTCTATTCTTTGTATTTGACGATATATCACAGCTGTATGCTTCGCGCATTTTATTTACATCAATCTTCTGGAACAACTGGTCAGAGCAAAGAATTGACGTCATACATATGTATAATGCGTAATATATGTATGACGTCAATTCTTTGCTCTGACCAGTTGCCAAAGATGGACATCACGTAGTTGCATTGTTTTTTTTTTTTTTTTTTCTCTTGAAAAAGGCCACGTGGCCGAAATATAAGAAGAGTGGCATTGTGATTTTCTATTATGTTTTTCTTCCCTTTGGAGGACTATTGCTTTTGCATTCCAACGTAGTCTCCAAGACAGAACAGTCTGAGTGGTCGTGGAAGTAACATCGGGACGGGGACTGAATGTCATGTCTGATAAACGGCACCGCACCGGACACACAGACCAGTGAGTTCTATTGGATGAGAGTCAGCCGCTTCTCGTCCTTGGTGATTTGTGATAAATCTGTGTGTGGACCTCCATTGGAAGGTCAGATCACCGATGTAATCGATACAGGGAATGGGGTTCCCCCCCCCCCCCCCCCCCCACCCCCCCCCCCCCCCCCCCCCCACCCCGTTACCGCACAAAATGTCACCACTGCACAAATTGTCACCACTGCACATACAAATGTCAAACGGAATAGTTCAGCTGGTAGAGCGCCTGACTCGTAATCTTGGTGATCCTGGGGTTGCGGGTTCGAATTTCCGCCGGGGCGTTCCGGTACAGGGGGATTTTGCCCTCGGAGTTAACATTGGTTCTGACTCCATTTCCCATACAGTCCTTCGAATGAGACTATAAACCGAGGTTCCGTGTGTGAACGCACGCATAACATCTTGCACACATGTAAAATCCCATCACCAACATTCGGAAGAGAAGGCCAGTTTGGCCGTTGGTATGGATGACACGTTACACATAGCATGCACCCTGAGTGAGAAACGGAAAGAATGAAGGAAGTAAGGGAAATGAGTGATTGATATTGAACGATACTGACTGGATGACACGGGAAACGACTGAATGAAGCGCCAGCTGGCAGCTCTTCAGTCGGCACTACCCAGGTAGGCAACCCGTTGTGTAAACGAGTGTTGATTGTAAAACGCTTAGAGCTTGGTCTCTAGCCGAGAATAGGCGCTATATAAGTATTCATTTTATTATTATTATTACTGCACGAAATGTCACCACTGCACGAAATGTCACCACTGCACAAAATGACATTTTGTGCAGTTTATTCACTGCGCAAATTGTCACAATTTGCACAAATTTGCACAAAAATGTCACAAGTGTGACAATTTGTGCACCTGTATGCCTTTTCAAAAAATCATTGCTGCACAAATTGTCACAACTCTCTCTTATCTGTGTGTGTGTGTGGGGGGGGGGGGGGTGGATAGATGGGTGGATATGCTCTATGATGTCCACGTTTGTTTTTTTTTGTTTGTTTTTGTGTTGTTTGTTTTGTTTTTTTTTTTTTGCGTTTTTCAGTTTGGCTTGCAAATTTATTATTTTCAATTTTGTATATAGTATATACAGTTAGTCTGTATTCACTGCACATGTTTACGAGGTGACAGCCCAGACGAGATGACACATGTTGGTTGATGAGGCTAATATAAAAAAAAAAACACGATTTGTCTGGGTCCTTGTCAGTTGTTGTCCCAAGTTTGGAAAATCTAGCTTGAAAGATGTGGGAAATATTGCAGGAAAACGGAAATGGGTGTTCAATGGTCAGCGTGACCTTGACCTTGACCTTTGACCTTGATTTTTGGCGAGCAGTATCAGCATACCTTACCTAATCAACAAACAAATTTGAGAAGGCTGTCTTAAGTGGTTGAAGAGACAGTGCCACAAATGTCCGTTTTTTGACGTGTGGACACACACACACACACACACACACACACACACACACACACACACACACACACACACACACACACACACCAAAAAAATCTAGACACAAAGGAACTTAATAGTCTGCTCGCTTTCGTGAAAGCGGCGGACTAACAAGGCTAACAGAGGTTGTGACATTTTGTGCAAGAGTGAATTCGAAAATGGGGCATAAATGCACAAATTGTCACAACTGCGAGTTGTGACATTTTGTGCAGTCCCACTGCACAAAATGTCACTACTGGCACAAAATGTCACAATTGTGACATTTTGTGCATTGGTGACATTTTGTGCGGTAACATCCCACAACGTCTTCATTGTCCGGTTCCAGATGGTTAGTTTCTTGATGATGACACTTTGATAACAAGGGCACACGCTATCACTGACCTATACAGTT
>JADBJO010003721.1:122229-129729 GCA_016801955.1 Conus betulinus
GCGCTGCCCTGACTCAGTTCTCCGTACAGCACACGGAGCACCCAGAACGTTCATCAACAACACAGTCAGAAATGGTAATTGCCCATTTTCTGTGAGAAGATCCCCTCTTTGGGGTGGTCAGACGTAGGCGCTTGCAGAAAGTGAACAGAAAAACTACGAGATGCACTTCAAATGTGGTGACGTGCTTTCCTCATGTGCAGTGGCTGCACACCAAACATTAATGCGCCTGGACCTTGCTTGAACAGTCGAGTATTCATAGAGTGGCGCAGATTGTTTTGAGAATTTTTATTGAGTTGAGTTGTTTTGAGAATTTTTATTGAGTCGAGCATCTAAAGGCTGGAACAGTTAGATCATTTCTGCTGTTCCGATAGATCTTTATGGCTCCACCTCTCTTTTCTCCTTCTGCTCTCTCAGATCCGGTTCAGAAAACAAACAAACAAAACAAACAAACAAACAAAAAAAGACTCAAACCTTGTGTCCGTTTCAAAATGAGGCGAGTGCAGGCCGAAACTGAAAACAATTTTAGAAAAGAATTATTAGTAAATCCGTCAAAACAACAGAGACAGACAAATAACAAGACAAAATACGACGCGTTTCAACCTCTTAGGTCTTCTTCAGGCAAGAAAAAACAACATTCAGGACAATGAAAACGAAGACGAGCAATCGCTTATCTTCTCACATTCGACACAATATGGGCGTTGAATACTTTGTATCCCCAAAACCTTAAAAAAAAACAACAACAACAACAAAAAACAACAAAACAAAACTCAAATCATTGGGCGAAAGATCTTTCCAATATCAAGTTCATGTCATATGGAACTCCTTTCAATCCTTTCTTTTAAACATTCAAACCTTGAATACCTATGAAAATTTAACCAAAAATTAACCTTTTTCATGAAACTTGAATTTAACTCAGCAACCTTAGAGCAGTATGCAGTGGTCGGTTTCTTGTTTACCTGTGTAAGACTGTCCAGAGTTTTTTCCGCAAGCGAGTACGATGCGCTTTGAGCATTATATTTGGGGCATTGTATTATGTAAAAGTTATTCTCAGTTATTATCCATAATTTCACACAGTGAATCCGCCTTCACAATGATGGTGTAGAGCATAATATAAGAGAATACACAAACATGCAACACAGTGCAAGACCATTCATCATCATCATCATCATCATACATCATCACCATCATCATCACCATCATCATCATCACCATCATCATCATCATATCGCTCTAAATCCATCATTATCATCATAATCACCATCATTATCATCATCATCATCATCATCATCATCATATCGCCCTTATCCATCGTCTTCATATCACACCTTTTTGAAATTCATCATTACACCATTATGTTCGTTTCATCCTAATCTATATCGTTTTCATCTAATCTATATCGTCATAGAATTATCTCCACACCACCATTATCTTCATTACCAGTACGCCATTATCGTTAGGGTATTATCTAAGCCTTATCTTCATCCTCGGCATATCATCATCATTGTCATCATCATGGCTGTCACCAGTCTGATGAAACGGAGTTCCGTGCCAGATTTGTTTCCCCTTCTAAAAATCTCTCTCTCTCTCTCTCTCTCTCTCTCTCTCTCTCTCTCTCTCGTGAAATGCCTATATTCAGCTAAATGATAATAACAGTAAAAATAGAAATAATAATTTTAATGATAATGACAATCGTCATATTAATAATGATAACAATAATAATAATGATAAACAACAACAACAACAACAATATAATAATAATAATAATAATAAAATGTGTCTAGGTTTTGGTCAAGGTTTACTCAGACCTAAATGACATGCTGTTGCACTGGTACTAATTTAGGCAGCGGTCATAGACTTTGAGAAAGGGAGGGGGAAAGGAGCAGGGAAGGGTGGGACTAGGCACTTAAGTACCCGGGGAAAGAGCACCGGAAGAAGGAGGAGGGGTGGGGTGTGTGGGTGTGGACAGGTAGAGAGGATGAAACGATAGAAGGCAGGGAGGGTGAAGAGGGGGTCACTTGGTATCTACACTCTAACAAACTCCAGCACACTGATACCACATACTTCAGGAAACTGTATTGAGTACACTATACGCATGGTCATTGTACTCACAGTTCTTATAGAACAGGGAGTACTTTACAATGGGAACGAAGAAATGCTGTCAGAGTGTCAATGTGTCTGTCTGTCTGTCCGTGGGTCAAAATGTGTTCCACTCGCTCCAGGCCGATCTTTCTGAAAACTTGTAGGTATGTTCATTATGGGTCAGGGATGATACCCAATGTTTTATTTTATCAGAATAGGCGTTACTAACGGCTATAAATGATAATTTTAAGAAATCAAGTCCGATAAGGGAAATAACCACCGCGCTGTCCATTTTTTTTTTTTTCCCCTTCCACTAGCTGGAAATTGCCTCCCTTCTTGCAATAACGGTTTTATAAACTTGTGTGTAACCAAACTTTGTAAGCTCCTCGGTAGTATAGCGGTTAATATCCCCGCCTGTCACGCGGGAGACTGGAGTTCTATTCTTTGACGGGGAGAGCAACATTTTTTTTTTTTCTTTTCTCTTACATACAAAATTGTTACTACTAAAAAGGGGAGAAAGTACTATAGTGACTGATTTACATCTTGCATCTTGTTTTTGGCATTGCATTGCCTCGCATCCACTTCTGACCATCGCTTTACACTAGACAAGGGAGTTGCAGGGATCTTGGAGAGAGGGGGGGGGAGGGAGGGGGGATTATTTGACAATGAATAACCGGTGGATCCCATTAAGTTCAGAGGAACCTTTGTGGAGTGTGAACTAGATCATGGTCTAGTTGCAAAGTGAGACGACTGCAGGCGGAAATCTAAACAAATCTTAAATAAATGTCAGCGAACCGCCCAGAGAAACGTGCACAAACTACTCACAAGACAAAACACAACGCGTTTCGACCTCTTAGGTCTTCTTCAGGCAAGACACAAACAATAGGACAATGAAAATCAACGAATTTGTCCATTTAGCTTTGATCTCTTGAGCGCAAGGTAGGCGTTGAAGAGAAACACCTGTACATGAAGGGAAACAGAGTTCGAAGCTATTTTGACTTCACGTGACTGGTGATGTTCAGAAATACATGTGGCAGGAGGATGTAGTTTTTATTAGGGTTGCCGAACTATAACGAGGGGTGAGAATGTCAAGAAATATTGACCACATGAACTGTCGATGGATCAATAGTGTCATCTCTCTCTCTCTCTCTCTCTCTCTCTCTCTCTCCTCCGTAATGGGCAGTGAGTCTGATAAGGCTGTGAGCAGCTAGCTAGCCACACAGCAGGGAAAAGGGCACACACAGCAGGTGTTTTAGTGATGTTCCCTTGCATTGAAGATCAGAAACAGCAGGGTTTTTTTTTTTTGTCACACACACACACGCACACGCCCATCTCCATCTGCCCCATCCCGTCTCCCTCACCAACATTTTTCCGGAACAGGTCCACGAAGGAATCCTCTGTTTGTACAGCTATTTATATCTACGGCAAAACAACAGCACACACCCATATCAGATTTTAATAACTTTTGCGCGCGCACGCGCGCTCACACACCACACACACACACACACACACACACACACACACACACACACACACACACACACACGCACACACACACACACACACACACACACACACACACACACACGCACGCACACACACACTTAGAAAAAAAATTCCTTACTAACAGCCAGCAGAAAAAAAAAAACATGTTCATTCTCCTGCAAATGATGTTTAACGTGATGATGTAGGTACAAAACGATGTGTGTGTGTGTGTGTGTGTGTGTGTGTGTGTGTGTGTGTATGTGTGTGTGTGTGTGTGTGTGTGTGCGTGCGTGCGTGCGTGCGTGCGTGCGTGTGTGTGTGTGTGTGTGTGTGTGTGTGTGTGCAGGGTGGAGGAGGAGCACATCAGAGATGCCAGAGCCAGACACATCCCGGAGCTGGTGGCCTTCAGTCCGCTCCTGCTGCCAAGTGAGTGTCCATGTCGTCCCTCTATTTCACAGGTCGCCGTCAGGCCTTCTTAGCCTGTGTGTTTGACCCAAGGTGCAAAGGGTTGGTAGGAAAGGTACACAGATGGAGGTTGGAGTGGAGATGGAGTAAGGGTATTATTGTGAGTGAGTGTGTGTGTGTGTGTGTGTGTGTGTGTGTTGTGTGTGTGAGAGAGAGAGAGAGAGAGAGAGAGAGAGAGAGAGCATGTGTGTGTGTGTGTGTGTGTGTGAGAGAGAGAGAGAGAGAGAGAGAGAGAGAGAGAGTTCAGCGTGTGTGTGTGTGTGTGTGTGTGTGTGTGTTTGCGCGCGCACATGTGTGTTCGTGTGACTTTCGACTTGCATATTTGACATCATAGCGCGTGCTCATATTTTGACGTCATATCTCGTCATCTTTGATGTCATAATCCTGCCCTTCATATTTGACGACAAATCCTGCGTATGTTTGACTCATAACCTTGCCCTTCACGATTTTGTGTCTTCTCATATCTACTCATTAATGTTTACCATTATTCGTTAGTCGTTTCTGCCAGCTCAGTACAAAGTTTGATGCCATATTACATAACGTGCATCATTCTGCCACCAGTGGCGGCACATTATCTGGCATACTGGTATGTGGTGTGTGGTCTGGAAGGGTATGAAAGGGCTAGGTGTGGTGTGATGTCGTGGAAACACGTTGCCCTGTATTGTGTCCCTGTTGTTCTTGCATTGCATGATGCTGTTTTGTACTAGGCCTATGTGTCTGTGTGTGATCAAAGTATAAAAGTAATACCTCACATTTGTCAACTGTGTGTCTTAAGGTTCTCAGTCAAGCATTTTTCGTGTTGATGTTTGAAAAGCAACAACGAGGTAAACATGTTCTCGCGTACCACTTTTCACGTGGAAGAGGACGCCGCCATTGTAGTTTGCGTCACAAACCATCAGAAAATAAGGTTTTAAAAACGCAGCCCAATCAGGAAATTTCAAGCAATTGTTTGACTGAAATCAGTGCAGTACAAACTGGAAACTGGTACACATTCTAAGCCCCCACACTATATCATACTGAACTGTAATTTTTCTTACATGATGATGTTTGTGTGCTATTTATACAGTACTGTACTTTTTCTGTACCATGCTGTTTGTATTATATTATACTTTCTGTAATTTTTTTTTCATTTTGCTGTCCTGCATTACGTTGTTCTTTGCTGTGTTTTGCGTGTATCAGATCTATTGACAATAGTGACAGAAACTACCTCACCGTGTTTTAAACATTTTCAATAATGATAAGGCTGATAGCTATTCCACCACCCCAATACAACGTTCCCGAAGGTACATATTGCGGTTGATTAGACATTTCAATAATTTTTTTGTATTGTCTTATGTACTCGTAAAATGATGTGGAGCAGAAGAAAAATGTCCCAATGGACAATAAGGTTGATTGAATTGAACTGAATTGAATTGAATTGAATTGAATTGAATTCATTCCCTGATTTCGAATACTCTTCCAGCCAAACGGCTTCCGAACCACTACTTTGTTAAAACCAATTACACTAACACACATCCACTTCACATGAATATTTCTTTTAACACTAACAACCTCACGACACCCTGACATAACCTGTGAATTCCACAGGCCCGGAGCCCACGACACCTGCTGACTACAGACTGCAGGTGGCCCCTGAGTTCACGGCCAAGCTGAAGAACAAACGAGTGCCAGACGGTCTGAGTCTGCACCTGCACTGCTCTGTCACCGGTCTGCCAGAGCCACACGTCCGTTGGCTGAAGGAGGGGGCTGGAGATCCGCCCCGGCATGGGCTTCACCATCAAGGTCAGTGCAGGACTGTCGTGGCCACACGACATCAGCAGCAGTCACATCAGCAGCAGCAGCAGCAGCAGTAGCAACAACGACAACAATAACTACAAAAGTTACAAGAAAAACAATAACAAGAACAAGAACAACAACAGCCACAACGGTTATACCACCACCACCACCACCACCACCAGTTACAACTAAAACAGCAGCAACACAACACCACTAACAGCCACAACAAAATTACAACAACAGCAATAGAAATAACAACAGTACAACAACAACAACAGCTACAACAAAATAACAACAACAACACCAATAACAGCTACAACAAAATAACACATCAGCAACCACAACAGCTACAACGACAACAACAGCTACAACAAAAAACAACAACAAAAATAACAACGATAGCGACAACAACAACAACGACAGCAACAACCGCAGCAGCAACAACAACAACTACAACAGCTATAACAACATCGACAACAACAACTACAACAACAGCAACGACAACGACAACAACAACAACAGCTACAACAACGACATCAACAACAACAGCAGCAACAACAATAACACTGCAATAATTACAAGAACACCACCAACAAACAACAGAAAAACAAAGAATAACAACGGTTACAACAACAAGAACGAGAACAACAACAAGAACGAGAACAACAACAAGAACGAGAACAACAACAACAAGACGAGAACAACAACAAGAACGAGAACAACAACAAGAAACGAGAACAACAACAACAACAAAAACAGCAACCAGTTTTCGGTGATATATGTTGTAATGAGAAATTTTAAAAACGCGGTACATCACAGCCCATAATGCAACGCGAAGCGAGTCGAAAACAAACCACACGACAGCCTGGTACAGCACACTTCGACACAACATAGCACATAACAGCACAGACAGCACAGCACAAGAGACAGCACAAAGTTCAGCAAAGCAAAGCAAAGCACAGACACAGAAAAACAAAGGAAAACAAAACGGCATCACGAAATACACTACAAGCGAAATGGGCCTATAAAGCATTACTATATATTATCAAGCAAAACAATGCACACACACACACACACACACACACACACACACACACACACACACACACACACACACACACCAGAGAGAGAGAGAGAGAGAGAGAGAGAGAGAGAGAGAGAGAGAGAATACAACAACAAAGAAACGCAAGGTAAAACAGCGCTTATGCCGTGCAACTTTCTATTATGCAATGCAGCGTATAAACAACACAACGCAACGCAACAACACAAGCCAAAATAAGCCTGCAGAAAAATAAATGTAGTTGAAGAAACGCTAACCTATATACACACACTCTTCTCAACCCGAGTTGTATCACAGCCTACAAAGCAAGCACATGCCTGTTTCGCGCATTCAACGTACCCTGAGTTATTTCGTAACCTTTGTGTGCTAGCTTGGGCGGAGGGAGAGGGATGGAGAGAGGAGAGGGATTGGTTCGTCAGGGAGGGGGAGGGAGGGAGACACGAGAGGAGGGAGGAGGAAAATGGTTTCGGTGTAGATTCGGTTTCAGTGAATAGAATGCGCCATACTGACCTGGGTTCCCGATGTAAGAAATGGCGTGCGCTTTATCCATACCGCGATTATTTTTATGGTTGTTTGTTATTATCATTATCATTTCTTTCGCTCATCACTGTTATCATCATATTGTCTTCTGTGTC
>JADBJO010003721.1:134729-137229 GCA_016801955.1 Conus betulinus
CATCCTGCTATATGGTTGCGAGACATGGACACTGATGGCCGAAACAGAAAGAAGAATCCAGCCGTTTGAGACCACCAGGTGCCTGAGGAAAACTACTCCGCATTTCCTACAAAGAACACAAGACCAATGATTATGTGCGGAACCTGGTCACTAACCTAACTGGACCCCACGAACCACTTCTGGCAACCATCAAACGACGGAAGATGGCATGGTTTGGCCTCGTCAGTTGTCACAACACCCTCTCCGAAGCCATCCTCCAAGATACCGTTGGAGGAGGGCGCAGACGAGGAAGAGCTGGTCCGAAAATATAAAGGACTGGACCAAAATGACCATGCCAGATCTCCTCAGCTGTTAACAGAAGAGCCTGGAGAGAAACGGTGGCTGCCTCATCACGTCCCCTCCAACGACCCCAGTGGTCAGGGGAATGACTGACTGACTGACTGAAACGTATGTGGATAAGTCCCCTTGCAAACTGTTCTGAACTGTCTTTTTTTAAGCCATAGAAATCTATGAATTTGACTGTCTGTGCGTTTGGTTTGTGTGAATACGTGTCTCAAGGTATAGACGTTGAGAGGAAATCAAAACTGAGGCCACCACGAGATCAAGAGCACGAATGGCTACAGAATTTGAGATTTAAAAAAAAAATCTGATCAAGGTGGATGAGGAGGAGGAGGGTGAAGTGAAGAGTTCCATTGTGATCAGAGACTGTACAACTGGGCTGTACTCTATATGGTGCATGGGCTAGTTTTATGTCCACTGGGCCAGAGGACCTTGAGGACATGAAGGACAACTGCGCAGGTCAGCAGCAATCGTTGGATAGCAGGATATCTTGTGGCTGGCAAAAGTTCAGTTCAGCGATTTGGTTCCGGATGGACTGAGGATGGAGATGAAGAGGGGACTGGTGGTGGTGGGGGTTGGGGGCGGGAGGGGGTTCTAATTAATGTCGGTGTTCCCCCTCTTTCCACCGGAAGGATGGGTATCCAACGCTTCGTCTTTGTCATATGTGAACTGATGCCCAGGCAGTCAAGTAAGAGGTCAGCCGACGATGAGTATCGGTGGTCATCGCCTTCATCTCCCTCTGCAAGATATTGTCTTCTGGAATACCGTGCGACCGTCTTGGTGGCAACAGTCCTGTGCCAAGTGAGGCCCACTCAAGAAGGGAAAAGGTTGGTCTCAGCTGGAGCGCTGCATGATTTCAATCTTGTGGTTCTCGCTGACTACGGCCCAGACGGCAAGTTTCAGCCCGACGTTCCCCACTATAACATGGACGTACGAGGCCTATGGTCGCAGTCAGGCAGCGCTATCGCCGACCCGCCCCATATCTTCAGGAGCCGGTCATCGGTGACACAGGCTCGCTCGTCGTCACCCATAACCGCTGAGAGGAAGTCTGCGCCGCCCAACGTCGATCTCTCACCTCGACGCCCTTAGAGAGAGATCTGCCACCTCTCCCTCGGCGCCAGCAGCAATGCCATCTCGCAACGAGCTATGCGTGCTTTACTCCAAGCTTACTGTTATAATATATCCTAGTGTCAACCAGGCCCGAGGGGTACAGACATATGCAGTGTCGGTCAGGGAATTTTCCAGCAACACCTTTAAGTGAATGAAATTCCACGGCATCATACCAGTCTTCTCAGTTGAGCTCATAGCTCTGGATATGAGCTCTCGGGGCAGGAAAATCCCACATATAGATGGCTCTGTTGGGACTCGAACCCTCAAGCCCCAAAGTCTCAATCACCGATGCTATCCACTGTGCCACTGTGCCACTGTGTCTGGTTATCCACAGACTTTTTCGGTCTTTTTTTTGTAGTGTGGCAAGGTACCGAAAGGGACAGACGATTGTTCTGTTGCACACAGTATGTATTCACGCCAGTAAGGCAGCCGGCGCTTGAGAATGAATGGACTTAAGAATGGCTCATGAAAGCGGAAGCAGTAGTTTACAATTAGAATTCAGCTATGCAAGTGTTGCATATTATTATTTTTATTATGACTAGTATTTTCATTATGACTATTATATCATTGTTATCATTATCATTGCTATTACCAAAGAGCACTGTATGATCAGACTGGCGCAATACACATTCTCCTGCTGTTGCTGCTGCTGCCGATGATGATGATAACAATGACTATGACGATAACGATGATGATCATCATTATCATCGTCATTGCTATGGGTATTATGACTATCATTTCTATTATTATATAGCCATCATCATTATTATTATTATTATTACTACTATTCTTTCTTTCTTTCTTTCTTTCTTTCTTCTTCTTCTTCTTTCTTCTTCTTCTTCTTCTTCTTCTTCTTCTTCTTCTTTCTTCTTCTTCTTCTTCCTTCGCTGTTGATATCAGGGTGACAAATGTCTATATGAAAGGCATTTTGCAGTCAGCGTTGATCATGGTCTCAGCGCTCAGCTCGGCTTTAAACCGCATGGTTTTTCAATCAGTGATAGCCGGGGTTTCAGGCGGTCCTCACAACTCTCCCTCGAAGTCGGCTCGGCAG
>JADBJO010003721.1:144729-149729 GCA_016801955.1 Conus betulinus
CTGGATATTTGTAGAGAAGTTCACTGATAGCAATCTCACTTGTCATTTTCGGCATGAAAAAAGGCTCGCGCATCATAAAATCAATAAAACTGCACAGTAAATATGTTCTCTGTGTGATATTTACAGTTGTATTACTTTTGGTGCTGCATTGATATGACGTCAGAAAGGGAAACAGACCTCAAGCAATTGATGATAACACTTTGTACTTGTGCACAATACACTGCTGATAGGAGGAGGTCATGATCAAATAGAGAAAATAACTGTCATCATGATTAACATCATACAGATGGTTCTTTGACGGCAGACCGACCATACTGTTTTCTTTTTAATCTGTTTCTTCTGACATATAGTCCGATAGAGGCGTCAAAAGCAGTCAAAATCATAATAATTATTTTGTCAACATTTTACGAAAGTCTACGAAGAGAATTACTGACATCACAGTAAAATAAATCAATGATGTACACTTGAACGGGTATTAATTTCCCTGTCGAGAAGAAAAGTATTACATAGACATTTGTGAAGAAAAGTGTTATATAGACATTTGTGAAACTTTGAGCTCCAAAATGAAGGGGTAGGATTGTACTGTCTATCTTTGGCTGACACCCAATGCATACGTGACATGTCCCATGATTATATACGTTTTTTTATGCGACTTTTTTCAAATTGCAGTTTAGGCGACCGTCTAGAATGCTGACGTACTCCCAACACCCCAATTGTGGATCTTTTATAGTCAAATGTAATGACCAGTTATTAAAAAGCAAGACATTTGACACTTATTAGCGTTACATTCAAATGAAATGGATACGATTTGAGGGGGCAGGCGAGGGGCGGGGAACTGTTTGAAGTAAACACCTACATCACGTGACGGTTTATTTGTATAAGAGATATTGTTGATCGTATGAATGTTATAAGAGAGAGAGAGAGAGAGAGAGAGAGAGAGAGAGAGAGAGAGAGAGAGAGAGAGAGAGACAGACAGACAGACAGACAGACAGAGATCAGTTGATATTTATTAATTACCGGTTTCCACACCACGCAAATTCAATACATTCATAATCCGTTATTATTACTACCACCTCGTCCATCTTTTGCAGAGCTGGGAAGGTATAGATGTAGAGGAGAGGAGGTGGGCGATGCTATTATGTTGCTGGCCCCTAAGGGAAGTTAAGGTCTCTAGGTCTCTAACTCTTCGCTTCACCAACGACCGATGAGTGGAGTGAACGAGATGCCTTTAATCTGCCACAGTGTGAGAATCAGTCTGATTTTCAGCTAGTGCATGTGTGTGTGTGTGTGTGTGTGTGTGTGTGTGTGTGTGTGTGTGTGTGTGTGTGTGTGTGCAGTGGTGACGACAGCGCACCCAAACCGCCACTAGCCCACCCCTCACAACAAATACCATCAGGTCTGTGAGTAATTGATAGCTCTTTCGCCACCTGGTCTGTCTGTCTGTCTGTCTGTCTCTCTGTCTGTCTGTCTGTCTGTCTGTCTGTCTGTCTGTCTGGGGCTGTGCATTAGTCTGTTTGTCACCTGCATTACGGGAGTCTCACAGCTCCGGTCTCTTTTACTCTTATGTCTGTCTGTCGGTATGTCTGTCTCTCAAATGTGCGTTTGTATGCACGAGTGCGAGTACACCTGCGTTTGTATACACGTGTGCAGAGAGAGAGAGAGAGAGAGAGAGAGAGAGAGAGAGAGAGACAGACAGACAGAGAGACAGACAGACAGAGACAGACAGACAGACAGACAGACGGAGAGAGGTGTGTGTGTGTGTGTGTGTGTGTGTGTGTGTGTGTGTGTGTGTGTGTGTGTGTGTGCGCGCTTGTCTGTGTGTGTGCGCGCGCGCGCATGCGCGTGTGTGTGTGTATGTGTGTGTGTGTGTGTGTGTGTGTGTGTGTGTGTGTGTGTGTGTGTGTGTGTGTGTGTGTATGTGGTGTATTGATGACTATTTTCAAAGCCTTGTAGATTGCAAGTACTATCCACAGGTTATTTGCTTTAGGCTGAAAACTGTTCTTCCAAAATGTAATGCCCTGGGCGTCCCCTGTCCCCCGTCGGCGATGATGCCATAGGACTGCACCCTTTACGCTTTGATGTCGTGACAAGAAGTGCGGATTACAGCCCTCTCTTTTTGTCTCAGGGCGAAATGAAATTTCACCTGTATCTTCTCAATCCTCTTCAGCAACGATCATAAAAATTACCTCCTGCAAGTCAGCTGACCCCTTATACCCTGCTCTAATGGCAACTTCAACTGCGGTCTTCTTTTTACTTTTTTTTTTCTTCTCACATCCATGCCGAGCGGTAGTTCTTGTCTAAGTCTTCAGTGTCGACAAGATCAAGAGGACTGTCTGTCGATGGTGGTGTTGGTGTGGTCATATCTGGAGAGAGAAACCCAGTGACGGTTGTTTCGCCATTACACATGAATAGCGAGGGGAGACAGATAAATATGCCCTGCTTGTATTGGATCAGAACAGCCGAGTACCGACAAAGTGACGCAGCATCAGTGCAGGGCCTTCTGCTATGGGTTGCTTATAAATGAGCTTTATGTCAAAGCCTTCCTATAGAGTGTTGGTGCTGAGGCGACGATAAGGCGAGTCAGAGTGTGCCTGTGTAAGGGACAAGCCAGGTTGAGCAGCCTGAGAATGATGTTGATAAGATGATAGACCGTAAAAAAAAAAAAAAGAAAATATGTAAATGCAGTTGATTAAACGTATTACCCTTACAGATTCATGTTCATGACGGTGTAACTTGACTTGTACAAGGTAAAGGAATGTTCTATAGCCCACCCACCGCATAGGGCCATACCAGTCAACTCACAAGTCGTCAAACTCTCTCTGTCTCTCTCTGTGACTCTGTGTCTGTCTGTCTGTCTCTCTGTCTCTCTCTCTCTCTGTCACACACACACACACACACACACACACACACACACACACACACACACACACACACACACACACACACACAACTTCAAAATATACCTTCTAAGAACACATAGGAAATTTTGTTAACAATCTTTCTTCTGTAGAATCTTAGATTATACAGAAAAAATGTTAATCTCTTTCAGAAATTCAAAGATCACATCAGGTGATCAGGTTTCACCTGAAACATCTGTGAACAAGGTTTTTATTTGTACAAATGTAAAAATCCAGGAAATGGATCAACAAGAAAACCGTTTTCACGAGATATACAATACCATATTTGAAATCCCCACAGGTGAAGAGTCGGAAGAAAAGACCGAAGGTATGGGTAATGATGTTTATTGTGAGTGAATATTCATTCCCTGTGAATCTTCCCGTCTCCTCTTCGTTCCACACCAGTTTAATGTTGTGCGTGTCTAACTTGTCCTCCGATTTCCCACATCTTCCAACTTGCATACTCATGTGCCCCTTTCATGAAGAAAATCTTCCCTGTGTGTCGTTGCTTCAATATCAACATCTTCATTGTCATGTCTTACGACACTGTCTGGCATTAGCAGGTAGATATTTCTTATCTCTATTCATTCCTACATATCAACAATATTCATCTCACATTTGGGAGCTGTTTACAGCATATCACTTTTTCTTAATCACATTAACTCAGTACCTCTTCTTTGTATTGGGATCACACTTGTCTCTTTGACTAAGATGACTCCAATTATCTTCTTTGTTATCCAGTCATTCTCTTCTTATACTCCCGGACATCAAGGTCCACCTTCACTTGTCCTCGAATCACACTTCTCTTTTCATCCTGAACACAAACCTGCATATTTCTATATTGAAATCACCTTTGTCTTCTTTGTCTTCACATCACACCTATCGTGGGATTACTCCAGTCTTCTTTGTCCTAAAATCACATCTGATTCCTTCATCCTCGTTTCACATCTGTCGTGATATCACACCTGTGTTCTTTGGTCCAGAAAAAACACACCTATCTTGTTTGGTCCAGAAATCACACTTGTCTTCTTTGGGCCAGAAATCACGCCTATTTTTGGGCCAAAAAAGAAACCTTCTTTAGTCCAGAAATCACACCCTATATTGTTTGGTCCAGAAATCACATCTGTCTTAATGGTCCAGAAATCAATTCTGTCTTCCTTGGTCCAGAAATCACATATGTCTTCCTTGATCCAGAAATCACATCGGTCTTCCTTGGTCCAGAAATCACATATGTCTTCCTTGATCCAGAAATCACATCTGTCTTCCTTGCTCCAGAAAATCACATCTGCCTTCCTTGATCCAGATTGCACATATGTCTTCTTTGGTCCAGAAATCACATCTGTCTTCCTTAGTCCAGAAATCACATCTGCCTCTCTTGATCCAGAAATCACATCTGTCTTCCTTGATCCATAAATCACATCTGTCTTCCTCGGTCCAGAAATCTTATCAGTCTTTCTTGATCCAGAAATCACATCTGTCTTCCTTGGTCCAGAAATCACATCAGTCTTTCTTGATCTAGAAATCACATCTATCTTCTTTGGTCCAGAAATCACATCTGTCTTCCTTGATCCAGAAATCACATCTGTCTTCCTTGGTCCAGAAATCTCATCAGTCTTTCTTGATCCAGAAATCACATCTGTCTTCCTCGGTCCAGAAATCACATCTGTCTTCCTTGGTCCAGAAATCAGACGTGTCTTGTTTGGTCCAGGAAACACAAATGCCTCTTTTGTCTTCATGTCACGCCTTTTCACGAAATCAACTCTCTCATCTTTTGTCTTGAAACCACTCTACCTTCTTTGTTTGTTTTGAGATTAAACCTATCTTGCAGCTTAACTGTTCCTCCTGTGTCCAAAACTCTCACCTGTCTGATTTGTCCTCAAGTCACGTCTGTCCTTAGACTGGCAGTGATGGCTAGTAAACAGAGAAAACCAGGTGCAACTCAAGTGGCTGTTGTCTTCTTTTTTTTCAAACCAAAATCCCTCATCTCCATTTGATTTGATATTTCACATTCTAATGTTCCATTCCTAACACTTTTGTTTTGTTTCATGCCCACTCTAATGGTACCTGTGTCTCTACGTCTAGTTTTTTCTGTTTAATTCAGTA
>JADBJO010003721.1:159729-169729 GCA_016801955.1 Conus betulinus
CGATCAAAAGGATCATTGTGTCTTGTCCTGTACTCTGTGGCCTTGGCGGTATCTAACCCCTCTCTTTCTAAATTTTGCTTTATTTTCCGCCCTCAGTCATTCTGTTTTGAAACTCGTTACTCTGAGTCATTTTATTAGCTATGAGCTCGTACTCATACGGGACTTTGGCTTATGGACATATACAACAAAAAAAAAAAGCTTTCAGCCTTTGAGAAAGGTCTGTTTTACTGTGTAAGCTGACTTAATTGTTAAACTTTTGCATAGCAGGTCAGCTGTTTTTCATTTGCGTTTTTCTTTCTAATTCTTCTTCTGTTTTCATTTATATTGTAATGCTGTGTGTATGTATTTCTGTGCCCTGTAAGTGTGTGTTCGACTTATGCGGTGAAATCTGTGCGAAGTGTCTTCTTTTGGCGCATCAGAACGGAGGAGAAAGGGGAGATGCGGGGGAGGGGGAAGGAGGGCGAAGCGGAGGGGGGGGAGGGGGAGGGGTGGGTGGGTGGGTGGGAAGGGATCGGGTTCTCGAGACGTGAAGCACAGATTTAGGATTCCTATTTTAGTTGTTTGACTTTAATCCGCAAGGCCAGATTCTCACTCCCACCACTCCTTCCCTGATGACGTGGCGAGAGTGGGGGACGCAGGTGCAGGGACAGGACAGGATAGCGGGTGACTGTGGTGTCCTGGCATACAGGGCAGGGGGGGGGGGGGGGGAGGGGGTAGTGGTAGGTCTGCGGGAGAGTCGCTAGCCGTGGGAAAGTGGATAGGCTTGTGTAAGCGCAGCTGCTCTCTTGGCTAGGCGTGCGCCGTGCTGGTTTATGGCGAGTCGGTTTATGGGGCTGGCTTTGTTTCGCAACGAAAGGGATGATTGTGTGTGTTGTTGTTGATGGAGCTGAGAAGTGGAATGGATCCGTTTTTTTTGTGTGTGTGTGTGTGTGATCCTGCTCGCTCGCACGCACACTCACTCACACACACACACACACACACACACACACACACACACACACACACACACACACATAAGCGCGCATACACACACACACACACATACACACACACACACACACACACACACACACACACACACACACACATACACACACACATACAGACGCGCGCGCGCGCGCACACACACACACACACACACACACACACATACACACACACACACACACACACACACACACACACACACACACACACACACACACACACGCAAATACGGGAGTGAACATATTTCATCTTTATGTATACCAGAACTAATAAAACGTGTACTTCCCTTTTTATGAGAAAAAGACTATCACCTTCCATACTGTTTAGTACTTCTTTAAATACATTTAGATTTTCTGGCACACAGACAGTTTTTCGCTCAAACAGTAGGATTATTGTTCAGCTGATTGTCTTCGGCTAATAAATTTCGCACACGTTAATTTGCATGCGACTGAGGCGTTGAGTCGGTTCCCTCTTCAGCCTAAATACTCATAATTATGAGCTGTGGTAAATTATTGAGTAGAATGAATGAATCAGACTTTGTTACCTTCTTCTTCTTCCGATGATGACCATCGATCGAAACATCTATCATTATTGTCATAACTTGCAGCGGCCGATACTATCACTGCTGTAGAGAACTGACAAATCAATGGTTCAGCATCAACCATACAAAAGTCCTTTTGCCCCAAGCCGTTCATTACTAGATCTTGAGAATGCCAATGTCGATTTGCTTAATGTACTCCCAGTTCTTATAGAACAGGGAGTACTTCAGATGGGAACGAACAAATGCTGCTAACGGCTATAACGGCCAATAACGGTTTTTCTTCTTTGTGGAATATCTCAGAAAGTACTTGGCCGATCTTTCTGAAAATGTGTAGGTATGTTCATTATGGGTAACAGATGATGCCCAATGTTTTATTTCACTATTATATCCGTTACTAACGGCTATAACGGCCCAAACGGTTTTTCCTCTTTATGGAATATCTTACGCGTATTCAGATAAACTGGGAGTACGTAGTACGTTTACATGCTTTGCATCTTTTTTTTTTTTGCATCTAGCCCGCTGAATCTGTCCACGACGATTGATACTATTTTTAAAGGGGTATTTCTGCATAGGTAGCTTTATGTTTGATCGGCTGTTCTAAGAGAGAGGGAACAGAGAAAGAAAAAGGAGGTGGTCACAGTGTATGTGTGTGTGTGTGTGTGTGTGTGTGTGTGTGTGTGTGTGTGTGTGTGTGTGTGTGTGTGAGTGTGTGTGTATGTGTATGTGTGTGTGTGTGTGTGTGTGTGTGTGTGTGTGTGTGTGTGTGTGAGAGAGAGAGAGAGAGAGAGAGAGAGAGAGAGAGAGAGAGAGAGAGAGAGAGACAGACAGACAGACAGACAGACAGACAGACAGACAGACAGACAGAGAGACAGAGACAGAGACAGACGGTACACAAAACCCGTCCTCTCAGTTAGTGCGTGCCAGATCCCTGTTTGCTCTTAATCCCACCTCGTTTATAATCCAAGAAAAAAAAAAAAAGAAGGAAAGAAAAGAAAGAGTCTGTGCGCATAGAAAGGCATACAAGAAACAAAGTATAATAAAAGAAAAGTTTTTTTTTTTTAAAACCAGTGGTGTGGTGTGGACGAAAGGTGGAGAGAGATATCACGCGAGCCTACTCATTAAATACATGACTCAGTGAAGACACAAGAAAGAAGGAAGGAAGGAGAACAGAGTTTAGAGGGAAGGGGACGTGAGGGTGTGGGGGGGAGGGGGGTGAAGGGGGGAGGGGGGGCTGGGCATTGTGTGTCGTGTGTAGGCGGTGTGCCGTGGACAGTAGTCTCAGTGGGAGTCTTTTGGATTGGCAGTGAACATCAGAACTGGTTGGCTACGTCGTTTTAATGCCTGTCTGTCTATCTGTTTGTCTGTCTGTCTGTCTGTCTGTCCGCCTACCTGTCTGTCTGTCTGTCTATTCTGTCTCAGTCTCCGTCTGTCTGTCTGTCTGTCTGCCTACCTGTCTGTCTGTCTATTCTGTCTCAGTCTCTCTCTGTCTCTGTCTGTCTGTCTGTCTGTCTGTCTCTCTCTCTCTCTCTCTCTCTCTCTCTCTCTCTGCTCCTGCTTGTGCGTCTGTCTCCCTCTCTCTGTCTTTCTCTCGGTCTCTGTTTCTGTCTCTGTCTTTGTTTGTCTGTCTGTTTGTCTCTCTCTGTGTGTCTGTCTGTCTGTCTGTCAATTCTGCAGCTCATCAATACAGTGTGGCATAGCCCTCGTGGATAAAGCTACCTGTCGCGACAATCCAATCATACATTTAACATTTTGAAAAGCGTTTACAGTTGAATAATGTTTTCTAACGGTGATTATTCATGTATTTCGTCCATAAGTTCAAGGCGTGTGAATGATTATGGTTCTTGGTCTTCTGTTAAATTTATACGAAGATTTTTTTTCTCTTTTTTTTTTTTCAGGCGAGGGAGCACTGGAAAACGACACAACGTAAGATAGCTATATTGACATTATTCTTCTGAATTGCCTATTTAATTGACTCTGTGGCTCTTGTTCTTTTGCTCCCTCTCTCTCTGTCTGCCTGTCTGTCTATCTGTCTGTCTGTGTGTATGTATGTATGTATGTATGTATGTATGTCTCTCTCTCTCTCTCTTTCTCCCTTTCTCTGTCTGTCTGTCTGTCTGTCTGTCTGTGTATGTCTGTGTGTCTGTCTGTCTTTCTCTGTTACTTTGTCTATATCTCTCACTGTCTTAGTTTTTGTCTCTGTCTGTCTGTCTCTCTTTGCATCTCTCTCTCCCTCTCTCTTCTCTCTTTTCTCCGTCTCACTTTGTCTATCTCTCTCTGTGTCTCAGTCTTTGTTTCTGTCTCTGTCTGTCTGTCTGTCTCTTTTTTGTCTGTCTCTGTGTCTCCGTATCTCTCTGTGTCTTTCTGTCTCTCTGTGTCTGTGTCTGTCAGTCTGATTGTCTGTCTGTCTGTCTCTCCCTCCCTCTCTCTCTCTCTCTCTCTCTCTCTCTTGCTTGCTCCCTCGCTTTCTCTACCTGCCTGCCTGCCTGCCTGCCTGTCTGTCTCTGTCTGTTTGTCTGTCTTTCTTTCTTTCTGTCTGTCTGTCTGTCTGTCTGTCTGTCTGTCTGTCTCTCTCTCTCTCTCTCTCTCTCTCTCTCTCTCTCTCTCTCTCTCTCCTCCCTATTTGTTTGTCTCTGGTAGATAATTTTTAGTATTGCAATTGTCTTTTTTTTTTTATATATATATATAATAACAACAACAGAAAAGTAACACATGGTTTTCGACTTCAGTATCTTTGCCACAGTGTTCAGATAGTTGGACTTCACTTACCTTCATCATCGGTCGATTCAGGTGTCCATGTCGGGTTTCGCTTCGTACATATTCTGTTCCATGCGAAGTGTACCTAAAGACCTAGGCACAAACTGCCAAATGATTCCTGAGATGCCTGAAAAGTACCAGAATAAGGCAGAACGTGCAAGAAGCTTCGAAAAACTGTTCCGAGCATTTGGACTGGCTGTAACACGAAATGATACTTGATCCTTCTGGAAAGTTCGGTGCCTTTTGATTATCTGTGCTACGTCACGATTCTGGAACATTCTAGAATACCTCCTGATTGTTAATCAGGACTTAAAGGCCGATCTTTAGATCACCAACGGGATCACCTTATGGACAATAGCAGATATCTCAAAAACAAACAAAATGTATTCAAAATAACCATAAATGATCTGCAGAACATCTAGAACCTCAGGAAGCTTCTAAGGGAATCCGGAAATGACGTGTGTGCTCCGTTTTTTTTTCTTTTCTTCTTTTTTTTTTTTTTAACTTTCAGCTTTATGTTATGGGAGATTCGATCGTTAGACAGTCATGGATTTCAGATACATGTCTCAACAAATTTTTATCACAAGAACTGATTACACAATTTTCTTAGGCAATCATTATTTTTTTGTGGCCTGATATCAATCAGCCATGCATGAATTGTATGTGTCTGTCTTGACGTTTACGATAAAGTCAATTAATGGATTTCGCTGTTGTCATTGTTGTTGATTTGACATGGAATTTGTGTATGTGCAGGCAACGTTTACAATAAAAGACAATCTATGGATCGGATTTGTTGCTGTCATTGTTGTTGTTGTTGTTGTTGTTGTTGTTGTTGTTGTTGTTGTTTTAACGTGTTATTCGTACATGCACAGGCAACGTTTACAATAAAATCAATCAATGGATTTTGTTATCATCGTTGTTGTTGTTTTTAACATAGTATTCGTACATACACAGGCAAGCGACCACAAGCCCAGCTGATGAGATGAGGTCTTCAAAGGTCACAGACAGACAACTAGCGCTGGTGATCCTGAACAAGCGACAGACTGTGGAGGAAGGTCAGAGCGCCAAGTTCAAGGTCAGTGTGGAGGGAAGCTCCGGTTCTTCACCCACCACAGTGACGTGGAGTCGGGAGGGGCAGCCTTTGGAAGCCGGACCCAAATATAAGGTGACGCTGATTAGTATAAATAGTAGAGATGCGGGTGAGTGAGAAAGAGGAGGCAGGGGGGGGGGGGGGGGGAGTTTGCAGAGAGGAGGAGAGAGAGGGAGTGAGAAGGAGGGATGGGGGGGGGGGGTGTCTCAGATTCTGTAATTCTTCATGCCCAGCTCCAGTGATGTGCACAGTGTTGATTTCAATGTGTTAGTCTCAGTCCTCTGAATGACATTATAAACCGAGGTTCCGTGTGTGAACACACGCATAAGATCTTGCACACACGTAAAATCCCATCACCAACTTTCGGAAGAGAAGGCCAGTTTGGCCGTTGGTACGGATGACACGTTACACATAGCATGCACCTTCCCCAAAGATAGAGTATGGCTGCTTAATGGCGGGATAAAAAAACGGTCATGCACACAAAACTCCACTCCCTTTGTAGGGTAGATTGGATTAGTACTTGCCTGTCCATATAAGGATTGTCCGCAGGAGTATCAGCCTGTGTACGCAGAAGAAGAAGAAATGTATTAGTCCATTGGTAACTGGGTGAAGGACACGTGTGACTTTGTTTTGCGTGTTTATGTGGATTTCAGCTAGTTTCAAAGTAACACTGCAATTTGGTTCAGTTTTCTCACTGTTGTGTTGATGTATGATGTATGTTGATGCTGATGTTACACTGTTGTGTCGATGTATGATGTATGTTGATGCTGATGTTGCACTGTTGTGTCGATGTATGATGTATGTTGATGCTGATGTTACACTGTTGTGTCGATGTATGATGTATGTTGATGCTGATGTTACACTGTTGTATTGATGTATAATGTATGTTGATGCTGAAGTTACACTGTTGTGTTGATGTATGATGTATGTTGATACTGATGTTGCACTGTTGTGTCGATGTATGATGTATGTGATACTGATGTTACACTGTTGTATTGATGTATGATGTATGTTGATGCTGATGTTACACTGTTGTGTCGATGTATGATGTATGTTGATGCTGATGTTGCACTGTTGTGTTGATGTATGATGTATGTTGATGCTGATGTTGCACTGTTGTGTCGATGTATGATGTATGTTGATGCTGATGTTACACTGTTGTATTGATGCATGATGTATGTTGATACTGATGTTGCACTGTTGTGTCGATGTATGATGTATGTTGATGCTGATGTTGCACTGTTGTATTGATGTATGATGTATGTTGATGCTGATGTTACACTGTTGTGTTGATGTATAATGTATGTTGATGCTGATGTTGCACTGTTGTGTCGATGTATGATGTATGTTGATGCTGATGTTACACTGTTGTATTGATGCATGATGTATGTTGATGCTGATGTTACACTGTTGTATTGATGCATAATGTATGCTGATGCTGATGTTACACTGTTGTGTTGATGTATGATGCATGTTGATGTTGATGTTAAATCAAGGCTGAATGGCATAAAGTTTATGTGCGAAGTCCGTCTTTTGTTGACGTCTCATATTGCGACAGTGCAGCCTCTGTTGTATTGATGTATGATGTATGTGGATGTGTACTCATGCACTGAGTGTCTTTTGTTGATACCGCATGTTATGACAAAACACAACCGCTATTGGTTGCATATATGGTATGTGAAGAAGGTTTATATAGACGTTTTATCTGGGAATAGTGGTAAACGTTGTTGTAACTGCACAGAAAGAGTTGCGTTGATGTAATGTGTATGACGAAGAGTCACTTTGGGAATGACGATTAATTTTGTTGTTGTCATAGTACAGTCACTTGTTGGCTTGAATTTTGTTCGAGATTGTGTGTGTCTTCTTTTTTCCTCTGTCCAAATTATCTTTGTTCCAACCGCTTAAAGTTGAATTATGAAACAGTCTTTGGAAAATATGAACGAGGATGACTGCAACGAAAGGCAGTAATTTGAATCTTAAGTATTTTGAAGAACAATCCAATGCATGCGGAATTAATGAGAAAGTAATTCTTCAGTACATACGTTAGACATTGTATCACATGGATTGAAATGAAAATGTAAGAAAAAAAAAATACAGTCACCGATGTGTTAATGTGTTGCGTATGATGAGGAAGTTACGTGACTATAGTGATATTGTTGTGATACTGCTGCATCGCTTATGGCACGAGAAGATGTTATATTTGGGAGATGCTGATTTTGTTGTTTGTAAAGATGTACGAGGAGGGTGATGACCATTGCCTAGAGATCTGTGACGTCAGTGGTGACGACAAAGGGACTTACGTAGTGACTGCCAGCAACAGGGCTGGTACTGTCACCGCCTCGGCCTTCCTGGACATCTTAGGTGAGTGCAGCTCGAAGACCCTGTGACATATTATTTCTTTGACGTCAACATCGTGCGTTTGTCCGCTTAAGCTGTGACAAATTTACTTACACTTTGGGTTTTTTGAAATTTTGCTTTTGTTACCGCTTTTCTCCTGTTTTTTTTTTCTCCTGTTCTTTTCAGTTTCTTCTTTCTCTTTCTTTCTTTCTTTCTTTCTTTCTTTCTCATTCATTTATTTATTCATTCATTTGTTGCTTTTATGTTTCTTGATTTATTTTTTTGTCTATTTTTTTGTTTAAAAAATATCAAAATGGAGCGACTGATGGCGGAGAACGAAGCAAAGTTTAGAAAGGGTGGGGGTTAGTTTCCGCCGAGGTACTTTGTTCGTCAATGTCCTCGGCGGAAACTAACCCCCACCCTTTCTAAACAACACTATTTTTGTTTAAGGCTGATAGGGCAGAGGAGCAGTTCTTTGTGTGTATGGTTTTGGTTTGTGGCTTGTTGATTCCGTGCAGAAGACGGGCAGGAGAAAGGGAGAGGGAGGGAAGGAGGGAGGTGCTGAAAGGAATGGCGGGGGGGGGGGGGGGGGGGGAGAGGGGAAACTGTTGGAGGAGAGCACGAGACGTAGACAGGTAAACGTGAAGGGAGAAAAGGTGTTCCGAAATCGCTGCCCCCCTCCCCCCGCCTCCATCTCCGCCCCACCCTCTTCCAGACCCACCTCTAATATTTGATATGGACTTTTAACCGCCCTAGCTCGTGCCTACATTCTAGGTAAATCACAACAACCGGATGAGCGCAACAAGACAACAAAGACACTGCCACACCAACAACAACAACAGCCACCACCACCAAGGCCCCCCCACAAAAGCAGTCCCTGCACCAGTCCTACGGTCGCCCCTCCGCGACATGGATGTCGTCATCGGCGACCGTGACGTCAAGCTTCAGTGCCAGGTGGACACTGACGTCACTGGCGAAGCATCCGGGTGCAGGGCGAGATGGTTCCACGAGGGGAAGGAGGTGGGGGAGAAGGAGGGAGAAGTGGATGAGAGGGGGTACCGGCGTGTGTGGAAGGAGAGGGTGGCCTCTCTCGTCATCCGGCAAATCTCATTGCAACATGCGGGGCTCTACCGGTGTGAAATCAGCAGAAGCGATGTGGAGGGTCGGGTTACTACTACGACAACGAGTTGCACTCTGTCTGTTGGAGGTTAGTGGGGGGTGGTTGTTGGTGGTTGGTTGGTTGGCTGGCTGGCTGGTTAGTTGGCTGGCTGGTTGGTTGGTTGGTTGGTTTGATTGGTTGGTTGGTTGGTTAGTTGGTTGGTGTGGGTGATTGGTTGTAAGATTGGGGTGTGGGTGTAGAGAAGGCAGGAGAATGGAGCGATGGAGGAAACTGAGGAGGAGGTGTGTGTGTGTGTGTGTGTGTGTGTGTGTGTGTGTGCGTGCGTGCGTGCGTGCGTGCGTGCGTGCGTGCGTGCGTGTGTGTGTGTGTGTGTGTGTGTGTGTGTGAGAGAGAGAGAGAGAGAGAGAGAGAGAGAGAGAGAGAGAGAGAGAGAGAGAGAGAGAGAGAGAGGAGAGTCAGACAATCAGACAGAGAAAGAGACAGAGGCAGGGACAGAAACAGGGGGCAGAGACAGATAGACTGAGACAGAGAGAGAAATGACAACGACGACGATAATGACGACGACGACGAAGGACATGATCGATGATGGTGTTTCAGAACCAGAGAAGCTGGAGCCCCCCCATTCTTCATCAAGGAACTTCACGATCTGGAGGTGGAAGACGGTGACAAAGTGGAGCTGGTTGTCGAGGTCGAAGGTCAGTGCCAAAAGTCAGTCTAGCCGAAAAAGTCTGTGACGCATGATATGACGCCTTAACATCCGTAGAACTGCGTTTTCTTCGTGGCATTAAGTTGCATCCGCGCCGGTTTTCTAATAATTCTCCCAAACTCGCACACGTGCTCCCCCCCACCCCCACCCCCCCCCCTCTCTCTCTCTCTCTCTCTCTCTCTCTCTCTCTCTCTCTCTGTCTCTCTCCCAGTGCACTGAATTCCAGGCTGTTGTAAGGCAACCCGCTGGAGGAGATGCTGCAACACCTGCAGAGCCACTTTCATAGAGTTCAGCGACGCCTGTTCTGATTTTAACATTCACAGAGTATATCTGCTAAATCTTCTACTGGCAATAATGATTGCGAATGTTTGCGGATTCGGACAGAATCAGCGGCCTCGTTGCATGAAGGCATAACAGTTTATATATTTGCGTTTTCTGTTGAGAATCTGAGAGGGGTGACACCAT
>JADBJO010003721.1:177229-184729 GCA_016801955.1 Conus betulinus
GAACACGGAATGTAAGAGGACAATGAAATGAATGAGTAAGTTAGTAAATAAGTCAACCAATAAATGACTGAATGAAAGAAAATAAGTAAGAGAATGAATGAATGCACAAAGGCATTAATGTTTACATAGATATGTAAAGTGTAAATAACTAAAGTATTGGTGTGCATGAAAAAGCATGCTGCCTACATGAAATGAATAAAGAAATGAATAAAAGAATACAATCAATACACAAAGGAATTAATACTTAAAGAAATAAAGAAATAAAGTGTTGGGCATGCGTGAAAACATGCTGCCTTTTTCTTGTCTGATGAAAACATCGCTGCCTTTTTCATTTCTTCTTTTTTTTTTTAAAATTTGTTTATTCATTTATTTTTTGTTGTTGTCTACCTAGACACAGACCTGGACGCCGCGGCAGCCGAGACGACTTAAACCAGCCCCCCCCCCCCCCCCCCCCCCTCCATCCCCCCAACCCCACCCCCCTCCACACCACACACACATTCCTCATGTCTGTCTTTGTTCATTACTCCTTCTGCAGTGTAGTGCAGTCTTCATTGATGTCCACCCGCTGCCTAATCAGCATGGCGTTTGGGTGTTGTTGTTTTTTTTAATTTATTTTATTTTATTTTTGTTTTGTTTTGACTGAAATTCGCTTGCCCTCCACTCCCTCCCCTCATTTACCTTTCTGTTTTCTGGAGGTTGTGTGATAAAACTGGTTCTCTCTCTCTCTCTCTCTCTCTCTCTCTCTCTCTCTCTCTCTCTCTCTCTCTCTCTCTCTCTCTCTTGTTTTTGTTTTCCCTTTTCTCTCCCATCGCCACACCCTAGTCTTTTTTAGTTTGTTGTGTTGTTCTTGGACCACGCATGCGTGGATAAAACGAGAAAGTGCGGTGGAAAGGAAGGAGATGGTAGGGAAGGGGGTAGGGCGAAAAAATGGGGTCGTACAACTTATACCCATTACCATCCTCATTAAAACGAAAAAAACGTTTGACAAAAAAAAAAGGAAGAGAGAGAGATCCACTCCCACCCCCATCCCTCCACCCCACAAATCCTAAAGTTTTTTTTTTCCCCTGGTTTGATACAACTGTCTTGATACCCACCAACTTCTCTGCAGTCATTTTTCTAGTTGGTAGACGATATGCGTCCCTCCTGCACCCCCCCCCCCCCCCTTCCTATTTTCCCCTCTTCCTCATTCCCCTTGTCCCACATCACGGTCATCAGTTTCCAGTTTACTCTGGTGCTGCAGGTTTCCATGGAGATCGATGGCCATCCCTCTCCTTAAAGAAAGAAAGAAATGAAAAAATAACTAATAAGTCATTTATACTCTATCCACAACGGTGCTTATTCATGTGAAGACAACTTCAGCGCAACAAAAGAGACAGGCAAGGATTGCCCGCGCCAGCAAGAGCAGGTCACCCACATTGCCTGTCCAAGCTGTCACCGCACATTCCGTGCACGCATAGGCTTGATCTGCCAACTGCGCATCCACAAACCATCTCTCCCCCCCCCCCCCCCTCCCCCCAAGAACCCCCAAATGACAGAAGTGGTTCTCGTCAATTTGACGGACGATCAACAACCCCCAACCGTCAATCTTTTAAATCACTTCGAATGTTTAGGACCTCTCCCTCTCCCATCTCCCCCCCCCCCCCCCCCCCCCCCACACACACACTTCCCCTCCGTTTGTTACGCGAATTGAATTGATCTACACTTGCTGTAGACGAAGTATATGCCGTGGTACTGGGTGAAACCAATTGCATTTTTGTCTTCTTTTTTCTTTATTTCTTTCCATTTTTTGTTTAGAAAAAAAAAAAAAAGATTAGTTGTAGGATGTTTTCCTTCTCATCAGCACGATAAACTATTTGACGTCATTGGCATACTTCCCCACCTCGTCCGCTCCACCACCACCACCATCTCTCTCTCTCTCTCTCTCTCTCTCTCTCTCTCTCTCTCTCTCTCTCTCTCTCTCTCTCTCTCTCTCTCTCTCTCACTCTCTCTCTCTCTCAGACTAATTCCACAGACAAATAGACCAACGTTAACCTTGTGATGGGTAGGTAGCACTACTCAATGGCGTCTTTGCCATGTAGACATTCGAACAGCATGTTGGTGATTTTGTATTCAGATCATTAAAGCAAGAAAAGTGTATGGCTTATACTGTACGCTGAATAGTTAGTCACTTAGTTTGCTTCCGCTTGATGTTAATTGCTGACGTGGTTATTGCCAGCTGAATCTTGTGCCTCTGACAACACTTAACACAGGGTGACACCCAACTTACTTCTCACCCCTTATTTTTTTCATACCGAGAACTTTTTCGCAACGTGAACGATCACAATGACATTTATCTCTTTACCAGAGTGACAGTCTGTCATCACGCTACGAAACAATGTCTCTGTTCTGGGTATACGTGCCGCTCTCTCTCTCTCTCTCTCTCTCTCTCTCTCTCTCTCTCTCTCTCTCTCTCTCTCTCTCTCTCTCTCTCGGTGTGTGTGTGTGTGTGTGTGTGTGTGTGTGTGTGTGTGTGTAGGGGAGGGGAGGGGTGCTATGCAAAATACTGAAGTCTATAAACTGTCTCGCAGTTTTCATTTCATCACTAGGGCCATTAAGTTGTTGGCATTATCCAGCAGGGCGTGTGGTGGCAGAATGATGAATGCATGGATGACACCCTCCTAAATCCCTACCATTGAATGACCTGAGTGAAGAATTAAAATTAAACTGCAAGGAAGGCACCCTCCTCCTACAGCAAACAAACAAATAAATAGAAAAGTGAATAAATGAATGAATAAATAAAAGTAAATAAGTAGGTGAACAAATAAATAAATGATAAGTAAACAATCAAACAAACAAAAAAAAAACGCATAAAAAAGAAAGAAATGAATACTATAGAAAAAAAAATGAATAAGTAAATAAATATGAAAATTAAAAACCGCTGAACACTAATTTCAAACCCCAACACCCTGATAATTGTTAACTGTTCATCAGACCGAGTGACCCACTTCCAGATGATTTGTATGTTTGCGTTTGCATGTTTGTTTCGTTTGATCTTTATTTTTTTATCTATTGATGATTTTTGGGTGCATGGCCAGAGCATGATGCAAAGTTAGTCGACGCAAAGCATGCCGAATGGTCGTGTGTGTGTGTGTGTGTGTGTGTACTTGTATGCATGTGTGCATGTGTGGTGTGACCCAGAGCATGCCGACCTTGACCTTGACCCCCTGTCTTCCTCACCCCGTCCACCCCTGTCACTCACGGTGTCGGAGGGAGCGCCCAGCGCGACCTTCACCTGCCGGGTCAAAGGTCAACCTCGACCTGCCGTGACCTGGACTCGCCAGGGTCATGTGCTGCTCACTGGTCATGGCTACACGGTGAGTTCACATACGCATGCACGCACACGCGCGCGCGCGCGCGCGCGCGCGCGCGAGCACACACACACACACACACACACACACACACACACGCATGCACGCACGCACGCACGCACGCCACATCACACACATACACACACACACACACACACACACAGACACGCGCACGCACGCACGCACGCACCCACGCACACACCACACCCACCCTCCCACCCACCAACCCACCCACCCACCCACCCACACACACACACACACACACACACACACACACACACACGCGCGCGCGCGCGCACGCACGCACGCAGACATACACACACACGCACGCACGCACACGCACACACACACGCACACGCGCGCGCGCATATTCACAGAGTGACATTGTAGATAGGAGGAGGGAGAGGAGGCGGTTATTTGTTTCAAAAGGTTACAATTATAATGTTCATAACGGAATGGATAATTCAAGACGCAAAAAGGAAAACCTTTACAATGACAGCATTTCTGTGAGCAATCGTGAGAAAAGATGTATAAAGTTTGTTGAAATATTTCTTACAAGCACAGGAAGGCTACTGACCTCATTTTCAAAGAGAATCAATGTTGTGTTAGTTTTATTTTTGTATACTCCAGACATGCTATCGTAGGTCATCTACCAAATTAAAACTCTATTTTGAACCTGTGAAGCATGAAGTTTTGATTTTCGACGCATATTGATTTGAAAGGAGAAGACCAAGTCGTCAGCTTGTTTGTACCTTTTCTCCCAACATTCACTACAGTTTCAGAAACCAAATGATCAGTCTTTCTCCATGCAGCATCGACTACGCAGCAAGCAAAGGGAAGCAACTTTCCGACAGCACATGTTGGTCGAATATAAATGGCTTGCTTGATTGTCTCTCTTTGTAGGATTGTATTCGAACTTTTTGTCTCCAGACAGTCATCTTCAGTGAAGCGAATTTTTATGGAAATTCTTTCATTGTGACCATCCTGGCCTTCATATCAATGGTGGTTTAGTATGCATACTCACTGGACGCTTTCGTTGTCATAAAGCGTGATAGCAGTGTACAGAACTAAGTGATTAGCTTACACACAAACCCAAGAATTATTTTTGTGCTGTCTTGTGTGTGTGTGTGTGTGTGTGTGTGTGTGTGTGTGTGTGTGTGTGTGTGTGTGTGTGTGTGTGTGTGTGTGTGTGTGTGTGTGTGTGTGCGCGTGTGTGTGTGTGCGTGTGTGCGTGTGTGTGTGCGCGCGCGCATATGTAAAAATGGGTTCATGCATGTGTGTGTGTGCGCGCGCGTGCGTGCGTGTGTGCGTGCGTGCGTGCGTGCGTGTGTGTGTGTGTGTGTGTGTGTGTGTGTGTGTGTGTGTGTGTGTGTGTGTGTGTGTGTGTGTGTGTGTGTGTGTGTGTGTGTGACGATATGTGTGGCGATGGCTTCATGCGTGTGTGCGTGATCATGTGTTTGTGCACATGTATGAGAGTGTATGTCTCTCTCTCCTCTCTCTCTCTCTCTCTCTCTCTCTCTCTCTCTCTCTCTCTCTCTCTCTCTCTCTCTGTGTGTGTGTGTGTGTGTGTGTGTGTGTGTTGTGTGTGTGTGTGTGTGTGTGTGTGTGTGTGTGTGTGTGTGTGTGTTCATAAGCATAAAACTATCCAGAAATTCAAAGAATGTGGTGCAAGTGTTAAGAATGTCAACAGCTCTAACACACCACCGCACACCTCGCCTCACAAGACATCATAATTCCATGCTATTGCATGAACCATCATCTCAGGTCACCAGTGACGGGGGCACACTCACAGCCTGGACATCCTGAACCCACTGGAAGAGCACGCCGGGGACTACGTGTGTCACGTGCACAGTGCAGCAGGCACCGTGACTGAACGATGCACCCTACGGGTTTCAAAGTCTACAACAGGGAATACAACAGGGTCAGTTCTCACGTCCTAAAGTTTCTTCCGACCAAATTTTAAGAATAATTCTTAGTGAATACGCCCAAAACGTGGACAAACAAGCTACAAGACAAACGACGACGCGACGCGTTTCGACCTCTGAGGTCTTTTTTTTTCCAGGCAAGGTGATACTAAGAATTACTCTTAAAATGTGTTTCAATATCCACCTGCAGTCACCTCACTTCGAATCACAACTTTTCATTCGACCAGCTTTTTCTCTTTTCGTTATCTCCCCAGTCCTTAATCAAGAAAATGCATCACAGGCGTGTTACCAAAATCCGCTGGTGTGTGCAATTCTTCTGCGTAGGCGTCAGTTAAAAGCGAATTCGTTGCGGGCAGTTCTGTGGATGGAAATCCGAGTGTGATGAGAGTATGAGTAAAATGGATGATGACCAACCGATCTTCAAGGCATTTGAAGGTTACAGAGTTGCAAAAGTTCTTGAGCACGACTGCTCATTTAAACCTAGAAATTCAGTCTCTCGCCTGATCTGCATTAGAACGAATGATATGGCTTCTCGCTGGGAACAGAACTTGGCAATGCTCACTTTTTTTTTTTAGAAGACATCTAGCAACAATATCACCTACCACGGAGGCTTGAAGACCCGTTGGGGCGCCACAGAAGACTTCGGAATCAGCTTCCTCCACTCCTCCCGGTTCTCAGACGCTCTAAGGCAGTTGTTAAGTGTGAGGCCAGTCCATGCACTGATCCTGTCCTCCCATCTCTTTCTCTGCAACAATATTGTGCCACAGAAAAAAAAAGGTCTGCGGGATTTTAGTGCTGTTGGTTAATTAGCAGCTCTTCTCCTCTGTGGTAGACAAGTTTTATACCTCCTCACAGTTATCGAACGTTGCAAACTTGCCCGTTATAGGCATGTATCTCACCAGGACTCCCTGTTCAGACCATTCTGCAGGACACAGTGGACGGTGGACATCTCAGAGGCACCCCCCCCCCCCCCCCCCCCACACACACACACACACAACTTAGAAAAAGAATGGACAGACAACCTAAAGGAGCGGTGTACAACACACAACGCCTCTGCTCTGTTGTATTTGACTTCGTCCTTCACTGATACCATCCTGTACTGTCCATGGACAATGAATGACATTAACGAATGACAAACGACAATCTTGGATCATTTTGCATGGTGTCTCACAAACACAGACACAGACACGTACACACACACACACACACACACAAACAAACACACACACACACACACACACACACACACACACACACACACACACACACAACACACACACACACACACACACACACACACACACACACACACACACACACACACATACACACAAACACACACACACACACACACACACACACACACACACACACACACACACACACACACACACACACATACACACTGGCACGCACAAACACGCTTACATGCACGAATTCGCAAACGCACACACGTGCATGCACGCGCGCACACACACACACAAACTCACACACACACACACACACACACACACACACACACACACACACACACACACACACACACACACACACACAAAACGCACACACCCCCCTCTGTCTGTCTGTCTGTCTGTCTGTCTGTCTGTCTGTCTGTCTGTCTGTCTGTCTATACCCCCCTCTCTCCTCCCTCTCTCTGTCTGTCTGTCTGTCTGTCTGTCTCTCTCTCTCTCTCTCTCTCTCTCTCTCTCTCTGTGTTAGTGTAAACTATTTTTTCTCGGCATTCAACGTTCAGGACCCCACATGGAAACATGGCTGCCTCTGACTTTTTCGGGGAAAAAGTGATTTGAAAAAAGCATATGCATATGAACAGCCCCCAGGGCCCTGTTTCAGAAAAGTAGGTGGGGGGGTAGTTAGGGTGTGGGAGGGGGAGGGTGGGGTGGTGATGGATGGGTGACGGTGGATGGGTGGTGGTGGTGCTAATGAGTTCTTTGTGTCTTTTGTTTGATCACGGATGTCAGCGGCTGATCGGTTGCTGAGCAACACCAGATCAAATTAGATGTGCCTCCGTTTCAGTATCGATCAACACTTATTGCACTTGCTTATCATTCATTATTTATTGACACCTACCTACCTACATTTGAGGTATCCTTTCTGCTCAGATACCGTCACGAAACCATTGCACCTGCATTGACTACCACTGACCCCTCTACAAATTCAGCATCGGACTCCACCACCACCACTACCACCAGCAAGACCATCACCGTCAA
>JADBJO010003721.1:189729-197229 GCA_016801955.1 Conus betulinus
TGGGGTATGTTTCGTATTGGTATACAGTAAAAGCTTACAACAAACCTCCCCAAATATGGACTTTCTCCAAATAAGGATGTCCTTTTCTGGGACATTTTGTCTCAACCATCTCAGAATTCACTGTGTCCTTAATTAAGCCAGTGAGTGCACTGCAGTGATGAACGTCACACAGTTGTCTCCCTTACTGACGGTCGTGGGCAAGTATCCGGGTTACAGCAGAGCTGTTCCGATCCACACAGCAAATGTCGTCTGTCTACCCCTTTCTCTGCCTCCCCCTCTGTGCTCTCCTACAGAGCTGCTGATCTTATTATATTATTATTATTATATATGAATAGTTAGATAGCGCCTATTCTCAGCTAGACACGAAACTCTAAGCACTTTACAATCCACACTCGTTTACACAACGTTTGGGCCGTTTTTATTGATCTTGTCACATGTCCCCATCACCACAGTTCCCTTTTCACCACTGTGGTGCACAGGTCTCTGTCGTTGTTGTTGTTGCTGTTGTTGTTGTTTGGTAAGATTTTACTGTACTACCAATACGAAACATGTTCCTTTCGCATACAGCGTGACAAAAGTGAAACATAATCTTTTAGAGCGTTGAGACATGCAAGATATGCAACATAAACACTTTACAGTAGACCCCATTAAAACCTTGTTCAGAGCTATCCCACCTGCTGTGATCTTTGAATTTCTGACAGAGATTAACATTTTCCATCTGATCTCAAATTTTACGGAAGAAAGATTCTTAACAGAATTTCGGTGTGTTTTTAGAATGTGTATTTTAAAGGGGTGTATGTTTTTTTTTTTTAAAGACTTGTGAGTTGATTTCAACGCGGTGACAGCCCTGATATGGTCCTTTGCGGTCGGCTGGGCTATAAACAACATTACCTTTTCTTGACGAAAATGCGGATCTCGTTGTCAGTTTGTGGTAGGAGCAGCACTGGAGATAACCATGTAGACTCCTGAAGCATTTCATCCTAGATTAATCTCCCAACATTGTCTCTCTCCATGCCAGGATTCAATATTTTGTTGTAAAAGTATCTTTGAATGCTTTTATTGACAAGTAAGTTCTTCCGCATTATATATAAGGTGCTAAACTTCATCACCCAATTCTTGAAACTGTCTGTGTTCGCGCTTAATTCTGTGCTTCTAACGCTAAAGTGCATTTTATCCATTATTTTCCTGTCAGGTGTTTCCTCCAAGTATTCTGCCGGCAGTCGCGAAGAGTGTGACGTCAGCAAACTATTCACGTCAACGCCAGGGCTGTTGTCTTCCAGCAACGAAAGCAGTGTCGTCAATCGTGACGCCACGGAGGTCAGGGGTCATGGAACAAAGAACGCGAGCACCACAGGAAGAGACTGGCAGGTAACGGTCGCCATCTTGGCTCGTGTCATTTCACTTTGGTCTCCGCTCTCCTTTCATCTCTACTTTTTTTAAAATTCCCCTCACACCCCACTGCCAACCCCTCTCACCACCCGAACCGAACCCATTCTCTCCCAACCGCCATAATCCAGCCTTGTCTACCAAGACCCTCGCATCTTTTTCTCCATTCCAGCCAGTCAGAAAAACACCCGATCTTCTAATTGTCACATTTTCCCCCCATATCTTGCAATGTTGTTACGTGCACTTACCGTGCCTCTAGCGTCCCCAAAACCTCCTCATCAAGAAGTTAATTTCTCCAGACATTAAATGGTCTAGCATGATGCTTTAATCCACATATGATGTTTGTCATGTCTTTGGAATATTGTAGTCTCTATAGATATACAAACATTCACAAAGTATTTCTGATGTATTGTGTTCATAAATGACGGTGATGTTTCCTGACTAAAGCCATCCTTTTCTTTTCACAAACAATGAATGTGGATTTAGCCTACACGGACTTCAAAACCTCCAGGCCACAACTTAGGCGACGTGACATCCAACGCTGTTCTCACATCGATGCTCAACCATACATCAATGACGGGCCCTTTTAGTCATTTTCTTTTGATTTCTTTTTTCCGGAGTACTGATGGCAGTAATAGTCCCACAACACTAATACTGTTTCGACCATATTCGGCCACACTCATCATGTTCTAATCGAAGAAGCCTCAACAGCAGCAGGGAATATACAGGAGCATCAAGATCAAACCATTATTAGGACTCCTACCAGAGTAGACACTGCACTGTCTTTTTTTTTTTTTTAGGTCTAATTAGTGGATGGGGGTGGGTAGGGGGTGGGGGGGGGGGGTATTCCATGCTGCCTGTTTTGATCCAACAACAAGCACAGGACACCACCTGCTAAGCTTCCTTACTGAAAACAATGATGGGTCTCGCGGAGCAAACCAGTGCTCCCCTGAGGTCTGCATACCTGTCCCCATATACCTGCCGGCCGGGTGAGATCATTGTCCTGTTGTCCGAAGGCTCTCAAGAACGAATCGTTCCTACACCTGTCTCAGCAGGATCAGAAACTAACTGTGAGGGGAAGGGACAAGGTGGAAAATAGGGGAGTTTAAAATTTTACGCTGGTGGTCTACGGGACGGCAAAGACCCGCCCAAATGTGGGCGTTGTTTAATTAACAGTCCCCGAAGCCGAAGCATTTTACAACATACAAATGACACTGAAGCCCTGCCCTGATCCTTGAATATAAAATCCAGCACATTAGCTATCATGACACAGGGAAGGGGTTAGGAAGTTGTCCCAGAACCCAGGTCACCCACGCTCCCCTCTCCTCTCCCCAACCCGTGTACCTCAACCACCACCACCACCACCACTACCACCATCCCCTCCCTCCGGGTCTGTCCTTGGTCTGTGTGTGGAGTTAGGTAGACACCGACTCTCATACTGCCAGTTGCAAAGCGAGTCGACTGCAGGTGGAAATCCAAACAGATCTTCTAAAATGTGTTTAAAACAACTCCGTCAAACAACATGGACGAAACGAATCACAAGACAAAACACGATGCGTTTCACATACTATCTTTTTCTTGTGCAGATGACACAAACTCAAAAGTCAGGCAACAATGTACCAAAGTGCGCGGAACTACACGCGGCTAGTGCTCAGGGACAGCCAATGAGTGGCGCTTCCCCTTCTGACGTCACTGGACGTCTGCCAATCAGAGACGTTTCAATGCCTGACGTCAGTGGACATTTGCCTGCCGCGGGAGACTCTTCCTCTGTGGCTGCTGCTGCAGGTGATGACGTCATGGCTGCACATGTCATGGGTCCGGGTACGATGGGTGTCTCGCTTTGTAGTGGTGTGTGTGTGTGTGTGTGTGTGTGTGTGTGTGTGTGTGTGTGTGTGTTAGAAAGGGTACATGCGTGTAGGATGTACTTGTGCATGCGTATGTTAAGTATGATGAGTGAATGTGCACATACATTCTGTGTTTATGCGTGCATGTCCATGTGTTAATATGTGTGTGCATACATGCATATTTGTGCCGTTTGTGTTTGTGTGTGTGTGCGTGCGTGCGTGCATGTGTGCGCGTGCGTACGTGGATGCGCGCGCGCGCGCGCCTGTGTATGTGTGTGACAATATTGTGGTTACTTTCAGACCAAGTGCCACAGAAACAGTCGGGACGAGATGCCAAAGTGATTTTAATTCCTGGCAGAAGGTTCCAGGATCACTACGAGTGTGGCAAAGAGGTGGGACGGTAAGCGACCACGTCAACGACAGTATA
This sequence comes from Conus betulinus, assembly GCA_016801955.1. Taxonomy (NCBI): domain Eukaryota; kingdom Metazoa; phylum Mollusca; class Gastropoda; order Neogastropoda; family Conidae; genus Conus; species Conus betulinus. The sequence goes on from JADBJO010003721.1 coordinate 193,387, forward strand.
ATAGAAACAGTATTAAGCAGTACAGAGCAGTGCTGTGCAGTACATCTTTTATTTCATTAATCCAGGGGAACGGCTACACTTCCCGTCAAAGGCACACACACACACACACACACACACACACACACACACACACACACACACACACACACACACACTTCCAACACACAATCATAAGATCCCTTCCTTTTTGCCATGTGTATATATAGTGACATGTTTTGTTTAGTAATACCCTGTTTACAACAGCTCTCAGAGATTGCAAAACGCAAAACGAACCAGATGGCTATGATTTCAAACGGCGACGGAGAGAAGAAGTGGTACCATATAGTCTGTGTATTCGGGAGCAAAGAGCAAACAATTCATATCGCATATACTCTTTGGTAAAGGTTACAAGGGAAACTATCATGCTGCTGCTGCTGCTGCACGATTGTCAATGAACAGGAAAAAAAACAGGAAGGGACAGTTGGGGGGATAGGGTGGCAGTAGTCGGGAGCGAGGGGCTTAGGAACTGCAAGAAGCCGGATAAAAAATGCTAGTATATAACATCGCATCCGATGGCCAGACACCATCAACAAAACGAACTTTGGGAGAGAACGAAGCAGCTGCAAGCAGAACAGGAAATCAAGAAACGACGTTGGGGCTGGATTGGACATACTCTGCGGAAGCCTGCAAGCAACGGCACCAGACGAGCTCTAACATGGAACCCCCAAGGAAAACGAAAAAGAGGTCGGCCAAGGAACACCTGGCGCAGGGACCTGGAAGCAGACATCAGGAACATGGGGATGACTTGGAACCAGCTGGAGAAAAGAGCCCAGGACAGAGATGCCTGGAGGTCCTTGGGTTGGCGGCCTGTACCCTAGGAGGGGTAATAGGCGATGATGATGATGATGATGATGATGATGATGATGATGATGATGATGATGATGATGATGATGACGATGATGGTGATGATGATATGATATTCATTACAGTGTAACATAATCAAAATCAAACTGAGTTTCAAAACCATACGGTGAACCCAGCATATTTTCACGAAGCCTAAATTGATTGTCTGTATCTCCGCGAGTTGCAGGGGCAAGTTTGGCAGCGTGTACGAGTGTTGGGAGAGGCAGACGGGCACGGTGATGGCAGCCAAGGTGCTGAAAGTGGTGGGCATGGGGCGGAAGGAGGACGTGAGGAGGGAGGTGGAGGTGATGAACGTGCTGAGGCACCCCACGCTGTTGCTCCTGCAGGATGCCTTTGAGGCTGACCGCTCCATGGTGCTCGTCACAGAGTTGTGAGTCGGTCACCACGCGTGCAAGTACACGCGTGCGCTTTGCAGATATATACATTTACGTGCGCGCGTGCGCACGCACACACACACACATGAGTGCGCACACATACACACATGCACACACACACACACACACACACACACACACACACACACACACACACACACACACACACACACACACACACACACTTACTCCCTTTGTCTCTGTTTCTCTGTTGTCAGTCAGTCTGTCTGTCCGTCTGTTTGTCTGTCTGTCTGTCTCTTTCTTAAGGTGGGTATACACAAAAGATGCTCAGTATCAGAGTTTTGTATTTGGGGGGAAACCGTACGCTTAGAGGTGTCTGAGAAAGGGTGCAGCCGGACGGAGGGACTAAACAGTACACGGACACAGGTATTTGCGGGATAAAACACAACAATGATTATATGTCATTTCACTATTTCTTCTCATGTGAAATGGCTGGTGTGTCACCATAGTTTTACGTCTTAACGGAATGCCCTGTGCGTGCCTGCACCTCATGTAAACACAGCGCGGGCTTCCAAGGGTGGTGCTGTATTGCTCCCAGCTGGTTGGTTCGGCAGTTGAGGACAGTACTTCTCTGGGTCCCCACCCGCACCTTCGGGTGTATGTTTTTTCTTTTTTTTTCTGTCTGCCCGTTCAGCGAATCTAACATGTTCCTTTGCCATCCATGTCACGGTATCATTAAGGACTTAGATGGAATTCCTTGATGCTCGTGCATATCTTATACGATTTTAAGCTGAACGCAGCTTTTTTTTATGTGAATCACTTAGTTTTGTGTTATATTTGTATGCACGTTGTTAATGCGTACTTGTAATATGCGTACATTCTGTATTTATGTATTCATTTATTGTTTTTTACATAATCATGTGCGCCGGTATTTCTTCTCGAGAGCTGGGATCGACTTCAACTGATCTTAACCTTAAACTGACACTCACCCCCTCATTTATTGTTTTTTTGTTTTTGTTTTCACACATTTTATTTAGGTAATATGACAGCTTACAGTGCGCGAGATTTTCACACATATATATATGGTTGGCATGATATACATATATGATGCACACCTATTCTTAATATACTGTGGAAAGTAGACCAAAAAAAAATGAACAGCTACTCAATCAGTTCTTCATTAATCTGATCCTATGTGGCTTTTGGCAGTGTGGGAGGGGGAGAGCTGCTGGAGCGGGTGAGCGGTGAGCACTACGTGCTGACGGAGAGGGACTGTGTGCACTTCCTCCGCCAGCTGTGTGAAGGGCTGACCTACATGCACGCGCAGGGCGTGCTGCACCTGGACCTCAAGCCCAACAACGTGCTCTGTGTCGACCCCCACTCCACGCGCATCAAGATCATCGATTTCGGTGAGTATGGTACATCGTTGGTGTCAAAAGGTGTGCGTGTGGTGTGCGTGTGGTGTGTGATGTGGTGTGGTGTGGTGTGGTGTGGTGTGGTGTGGTGAGGGTGTGTGTGTGTGTGTGTGTGTGTGTGTGTGTGTGTGTGTGTGTGTGTGTGTGTGTGTGTGTGTGTGTGTGTGTGTGAGAGAGAGAGAGAGAGAGAGAGAGAGAGAGAGAGAGAGAGCGTAATTGTAACTCTGTGTGTGTGTGTGCGCGCGCGCGCGCGCGTGCGTGTGTATGTGTGTGTGTGTGTGTGTGTGTGTGTGTGTGTGTGTGTGTGTGTGTGTGTGTGTTCTCAGGGATTGAGTGAAAACAACATGACAATTGTTATCATAATCGTGATTAACGGGACCCCTTTCTGCCTATATCATGCGGTAAGGGTATATAAGTATCAAAGGGATAATCTTACTATGAAAGATATTTGCATGCGGCATTCATAACATCTGTGGCTTTTTGCGTTGAAATTACCTCGAGGGGTTACTGAGGCAAAACATGAGTCGTTTTGACATACTTATGTCCATGCACTTAAGGTATTCTTATATCAATGGGATAGGTCATCAAAGTGGAATATTTGTCATTATTGTTAATTTTGCCACAGCTTTTCTGGTGACAAAAATGCTCATGATTATTATTTGCTTTCCTTTAAAACACTATCCAACCGATTTTGACAGCAAACAAAGAAAACAAATGAGTGTTTTCATTGCACTCCGCAAAGTTCATTAACGCAATCACACCAAAGTCATGTTTATGTGGTGTTAGTCAACTTTTTGGGGGTAAGAAGACTATCCATGAAGGCAATTATAACGTGCATCTTTTGACGCTGATATCTCACCCTAGGTCTAGCCAGGTTCTACAAACCGGGTGACAGTCTGCACGTGCTGTTCGGAACACCCGAGTTCGTGGCTCCTGAGGTCATCAGCTATGACGAAATCAGCTTTGCTACCGACATGTGGAGTATTGGTGTCATCACCTACATCCTGTACGTAGCTGTCATAAAGGCTTTGTCATTATCATGTATAATTTCTTAAGTCTCAACTCGAGTTGCGAGCATAACATAACTTTCTGGATCGCAGACATTCTTATTATCAACTTCAAAGTCTGTCCCATTCGCTTGTAAAACAGTCAAACATGTTCAGTCAGTAAGTAAGGTAAATCTGTACATA
>JADBJO010003721.1:202229-212229 GCA_016801955.1 Conus betulinus
CTGCCGCCTCTGCTCCTCCCTGAACTAAATCAGGTACCCATTTGCCATTGACCGGATAGAGAGGGTTTTCAAGGCAAAAAAGGGAACCCAACCCCACGTGCGCTTCGAACTTACGGCCCCGTCAGCTCCGCAGGCCGACAGGTCTGACTATTGGACTATTTTTACTGAGAAGACTTGCTCCAATGTTGAAATAGGTACATGCCCATAACTCCAAACTAACGCCATTTACGACACCGAATCGTCTTGTTTGTTCTGTGTGCTTTTAATGTCATTTTCTCCTAGGGGATTCGGTGTCGTAAGCATCGTTGGTTTGGAGTGATGTGCGTTTAATTCTTTCGTCATGGCAGCACGAGTTACCGTACTTGTTTGTTATTTACTGTTCACTGTTCCCTCTCTCATTAAGGGCTTCCTTATATACTGATAATAATGTGCAGTCAAAATCAAAGCCATCGATTCTTTCTCGTGCTGTCATTAAGCTACAAAACAACAACAACAACAAGCAAACAAAAAATACAAACTTATAACGTGAGCGCAAAACCTGATGAAACGTTAGACCGTTTACAGGGTTGAAAGGACAGGAACAAACCACGCCTTGCATTCCATGATGGTGATCGTTGGAACCACTTCCTGAAAGCAGATCAGTGTCCCGACTTTGAAAGCTATTACCTGATACCTGGGAAGACATCGATGGCTATTCAACCCACACAGAGCGTTGTGAGAGGATTGACAAATAACAGTGGGAGGATTTGAGGGAAAGAGAGGGAGGGGCAGGGGAAAAAAGGGGGGGGGGGAGGGGGCAGGGAGAAATAACAAACAAGCAAACAAACAAATCCGGTGAGGCAATGTTCTATGTTATCACCATGCCTGTAAACAAGTGGCCACTTGTGTGTGCTTGGAGGGTGGGTAGGAGGAGATGAGGATGCCATAAAATGAAAGTGGTGTACTAGGACTCTTATGAACTGCATCGCTGCCACAACACGTCTAACTCTACACCCTGCTGAAGAATAGGCTGCTTGAAGGGGACACGATCTGGAGGAGGTCACGTGATGTGTGTTTTCCGGCCTGTGGCCAATGGGACAACAGCACGGATCAAGAGAAAGTCACGTGATATGTTTTCCAGTCTGTAGCCAATGGGACAACAGCAGGGATCAGATGTCACGTGATGTGTGTTTTTCCACTCAATGGCCGATTTGGACAGCATCACTGATAGCGTTTGACAGGAGAGTGTGTATTTTCATAGATGCACATGTATACATGAGCTACCCTTTCCTTGGTGCAATTGTTGTATATTGCTTTTTTTGCTGTTGCCTTTTGTTTAACCTTTTCTTGTTTTTGATTTTCCTTTTTGCTCCATTCGCGTGGTGGTAATTTCCATTCTTTTACAGAGCTTTAATTGATTAATTGTCAAGAATGCACACATACTCAAAAACACACAGACACACAGAAAGACACCGAAACACACACACACACACACACACACACATACACACACACACACACACACGCATGCACATACACAGATACACACAGACACAGACACACAGTCACACACACACACACACAACACAAACACACACACACACACACACACACACACACACACACACACACACATAACGTTTGTCGCTCAACGTTGAGTGACATGCAGTCCGCGCAGTTTCTTCCCCACGCATGTCTCAATAATTGCAAGGTTACTCCTTTGTGAAGATCAGCTGTCTAGCATCGATTTCTTGTTGTTTTCGGTTATAGATTCCAAATTCCAAACCCCCCCCCCCAAACCCCCCCCCCCCCCCCCCCCCCCCCCCCCCCCCGGCTATTAACTGTTCACCATTCTTTACATCCATGAAAGAGTCATTGTGAAAGGAAAGCATTTCAAACGTGCGCCGATGCTGTGTTGACTTATCTAGTTTAGAAGCGAACGACGTGTGTTCTGGTTGTGTCACTGAATGCGCGAGAAAGAACATTGTTATTAACACGGTGAAGTTCACCTATGCGTAAACCACAGTTTTTTTGCTTTGAATGACCCTGTGACGGTGTAAACAGTTCTGTAGACGAGGTGTCGTTGACATGTATTTGTCATGGCTGCTCTACTGGCTGTGACGATTGCTTTTGGTAATTAACGGTGTCCCTAATGAGTGCTCTTTCTGTTTGTTGTTGTTGTTGTTGTCCATGTTAATTGTGCACCCTGCCTCTTAACCTGACTTCTGTATGTATTTTGACCAACTTGTACGTTTGATTCTTTTTCTTTTCCTTCCTGCTTTCTGTTGGGTTTTTTTTTTTTTTTTTTTTGCCTGTTTGAACATTTAACAGAGTATAACTTCCCCATTGCTGGGGATGTAAGACGACTTTTATGTGTTACAATTACTTCACTTACTTAATCCTCTTTATCCCGTATCCCGGGGACATAAGGCGCAAACAAGCTCCCTCCAGCCCTCTCTGTCCTGGGCAAGCCAGCTCAGTTCATTCCAGGTCTTGCCTGCCTCTCTCATCCCCCCCCCTACTGTCCTCCTCCAGGTGCCGAGTGGTCTGCCTCGCTTCCTCTTCCCCGGTGGTGCCCATCTCAGCGCAGTGTGAGGGAGTCTGTGTTGCAATGACCAGCATTAAAGGATTGGTCTGAGACTGACTGACGCAAAGATCTGACAATGAAAACAGATCGTCAGACGCGTGTGATGCACCAAAGACCGACAGCAAATGGGTGTTACAGACAGACTTAGAATCGGACAGTACTCAACAGCAGGGAAATGAATCTACCGCCTCCTGACAAAAACTATACTTGCATGTGTATAGTTTAGGAATTGATGGTATGTGCACTGGGTAAGTTTACTGTTTACAAAATTATCCACAAAGTGAATGCTTGTACCTAAAAAAAATCTCCATTAACAGAAGAGGTTGTAGCTACATATCAATCATACCTGGCTAGAATTTGGAATTATAACATACAAAGAATACTGCGAGGCACAATCACAACAAGCCAGCCAAGAAACAAAATACAGTTTATAAGGACTGCTGTCACAATGTAACAACGTTTTGCATCAAGCGATTAACGGGGAAAGGATTAGAAGATTCATTTATATCCCCAGATAGTCTTTTGTTGTTGTTGTTCCCTGAAAAGCATCCGAAACGAGGCCAGGGACGATAACCTTCAGAGCAGCATGGGCTTGAAGTGACGTCCCTTCGTTTCTTTGTAAAAACGAGTTGCTTGTTTACTTTTTTCTTTTCTTTTTCTTTGTGGTCAGTCTTGGGCTCGAAATGAAGTTGCTTCGTTTCTCTTGAGGATCGAGCTACTTGTTTACTTGTAAAAAAAAGTCCGTTTTCCCCCCCATAATTTTCACGTTTCGAATCTTAAAATTCATTGTAATATCGGCTGTTATTTTAAGTATTCATCTTAAAAATACCCGCTTTTCATTGAATATGAAGATCGCTTGTGGTGTGAGATATTAGTGAGAATTTTAGTAGCTTTGCTTGCTGAAAAGTGTGCGACTGTTCCCACAATATCATTGTTGCTTTGTGCCTTGCCCAGTGGAATAAAGCTGATCGCTCTTTTGTGTATGTGTTATAACGTGTTGATCGAAAAAGGGGAGAGGACTGCGGAAGAATGAAGGAAGGTTGACTGAAGAGGTGAAACTGATTTTGAAACAAAGAAAAAGATATCCCGAAGGTGCGGGTTGGACCCCGAGAAGTACTGACCTCATCTGCCGAACAAACCAGCAGGGAGCAATCCTGCACCGCTCTTGGAACCCTGTGTTGCTTTCACATAGGATGCAGACGCGCACAGGACATTCCATTGAGACATCAAGGGGCATAACTGCTGCCTGCCTGGTAAATGCCATGGAGTGATGACCGCTGGATGAGACAGACACGACAGAACCTTCATGACTGCAGACCCTACCGGGGCATCTGCGCGAGGTTCGGCGTGCAGCACGGTGTTTTCGTGAATTTCCCGTCTGTCTTTGATGTCACATGACATCCTTTTTCCGGTGAAAACACTTACGCAAAGAAGTCCACACAACAAAAGAGAACAGTGAATATTTCGGAAAATCATACAGATGTATGGTAACCACAGAAAACACCGCGCTGTACGCACATTGAGTTCAACACGAAAGGCTATTTTACAAATTCTAATGTGACGTAACTATCCGCATACTCACTGCTGTGAATTTTGTGGGCTTCTTTGAAACGAGTATTCCACCTGGAAGCAGTGTGACGTAAGATTCATCAGTTTACCGTGACATCGCGTCATCGAAATACAAAGTAACATTATGTTTATGTCAGTTGATAGTGGGCCGACACGTTCGAATGCATTGAAGTATCAGTTGCTAAGAGCTCTTCTACAAACAGGAACTTGTTGTCCAAACTGGAAACTCAATATATCTAAAAGACACGTGCATCTCTCTTGAGCATCTATTCTTTCCAAATACTCAGATGAAACTTGTCTTGTGTATCAGTTTATTAGGATTTGTTTTCGGCCTGTTTTGAAGCCTTTCTTGGCTTCTGTGTAAAGTTTTGAAGATTCTGCTACATAACGTTGTTACAATGATCCAGGTGGGTGCACTTCAAGAAAAAAAATAAAGTCCCTGGGCTTGCTTTATAATAAAAAAACAATGCCCGTCGCACGTGTTGGTCAATAAGCACGCACGTACGCACGCACGCACGCACGCGCGCGCGCGCGTACACACACACACACACACACACACACACACACACACACACACACAGACGCATAAACACACACACACAGACACACCGGCACACAGACACGGACAAACACACACACACACACACACACACACACACACACACACACACACACACACACACACACACACACACACGCACGCACGCACGCATGCACGCACACACACACAAAAGAAGAAAGAGTTGATAGACCGGCAAAAAGTGGAGCAAAACATGCTGACAATGCATGTAGTTTTAAACAATCCTCTGCCTCTCCTAGAGGGACAGAGATGATTACAGAATACGTGTTGGAAGCACTTCAGAAAGAAGCTAGAGGATTCTGGGTACGTTTTGTCCAACAAAACAAAACAAAACAAACAAATCAGCCACCACGGTACGATACTATCTTAAAAACTCGAAATGGGTTATATAATATATGGTCAATGATCTCTTTGATGTACAGACTTAAACGTAATGCATTCAAATAAAATTTACTATCGACATAAAATGCATTTGTGGTGAAAAATATCTAATACGCACACGCTTCTAAGATGCAAGCAGTTGAAAGAAAAATGTGTGCCTGCTTTATCTGAATCTTCCTTAGATGGAATTGTAAAGAATTCCTCACTAATATGTAACATAGGCTTAGCATTCTCGCAGCGTCTGAGTTTTACTTCCCTGCAATGCACGAAATGCAGTTGTATCTTTGTATTTGATGTCACTTGGTTTGTTTTTAATTGTGGCTGCGTTCGCGTTTCTTTTCCTTTTTTGTTCTTCTTTTTTTACGTAAATAGACATTAAATTGAAGACAACACACACACACACACACACACACACACACACACAAGCACACACACACACACACACACACACACACACACACACACACACACACACACAGAGAGAGAGAGAGAGAGAGAGAGAGAGAGAGAGAGAGAGAGAGAGAGAGAGATTAATGAAGAAAACACAAACACAAAAATGATTCCGAGTAAATGTGGCCTTCTACAATCATGTACCCGCAGAGCATAGATTTGGACCGTCTACTCTCGTAATGAAGAAAAACAAAAATGAGCAAACGGTGACCATGAACAAACTTTGTGACAGCATATCACCTGTGCAGATACAGGCAGAAGAACAGATAGTGAAAAAAAAAAACACGGGGTTCTGTAAACTATCTGGTATGATAGAAAAAGTAAGTGTCGCGTTCTGTATACATGTTGTCATATGCAAGTATACCCATTTAAGAGAATTTTTTTTAAAGAAAGAATAAAAAAAGTGCTCCCATTTGAAAAGAATATTGATTTTGTTAAAAGATGTCAAACATGGGTCGATCGACTTACTTAATGACTTGGTGTGCATGCTAAGAATCAATATTTTCTTGGGTAGCGAAATGTGCATTCCATCATTTTCAAATAGCCTATAAGTCGAGACAGGTCTTGTTTTCCCGCTTGTGTACATGTTACTATGCTGAACATCGATGTAGAATATTCATCATATTGCTGGTTTCCACGTTTGTTGTGTTTTTTTAAACTCAAACTGTGTGGTTTTCATGACAAATGTGAATTTAATTCTGATTCATGCGCGCGCGCGTGTGCATATACACAGATAGAGACACGCGAGCAAGCGCGCATGCGCGCGGACACGCACGCACACATACAAAACACTCACACACACACACACACACACACACACACACACACACACACACACACACACACACACACACGACAAACAGACACACACGCTCGCTCTCTCTCTCTCTCTCTCTCTCTCTCTCTCTCACACACACACACACACACACACACACACACACACACACACACACACACACACACACAGAGTCCCATTACAAAAGTATTATGACACCACGGGATTTTGCTCACTCATCCTGAGGCCAATAGACAGACCATAATTGACAGACTGACAATAATTAACACGCTTGGCAAACTGTCAGCTCCCGGACAACTAAATCAGCAGTACCCAAGTGCAGTACACGCGAACTTTGTCAGTGATACGCGAAGCGCCGACGACCATCACAGTGATTGTGCACGCACTGTCGACTTTGGTAACAGTAAGATAAACGTCCAGCTGGCTTCAAGCTAATAGCGGTAAGTTGTTTGCTGGTCGAGGTCAGCTTTGCCGCTGCAGTTCACCTTTGACTACATCTGGTACATTGTTTGTGTTGTTTTTTGATATTGTTTTTGAGTTCCTGGAAACAGAAAGAGACCTGACCTATGTACGAAGTAGTTACCAATCGCGAAAAGTTTGCTGTACTCGGCCAGAGATATTAAACCCGATATTTGGGTAGATAGATAGATATACAGACAGACAGATAGATAAACAGATAGATAGACAGGCAGATAGATAGACAGATAGATAGATAGTTGGACAGACAGACAGACAGACAGACAGACAGACAGACAGACAGACAGACAGATATATAAACATATAGATATGTAATAGATAGATACAGTTAGATAGATCTATAACTAAGTAACTCAGTAATTCAGTAAATAACAAAGTAATTAAGTAAATAAGAAATTAATTAAATAAGTAGCTCACTCACTCACTAACTAACCAACTTATTACCTAAACAACTAACTAACTAGATAGATAGATAAACAGATAGATAGATAGGTAAATAGACAGATAGATAGATAGGCAGATAGATATATAGGTAAATAGGTAGATGATAAATAGATAAATTGATAGATAGATAGATCTATAACTAAGAAACTCAGTAACTAACAAAGTAAGTAAGTAATTAAGTAACTCACTCACTCACTCACTCACTCATTCACTCACTCACTCACTCACTCACTCAATTCAGTCTAAATTTAACAAAAAACCCGAGGGATTCAACCAAATTCCAGATTCCCACACCTAGAATAGATCTGTTTAAATCAAGCTTATCTTACTCTGGTAGTGTGGTTTGGAATTCACTTCCACTATATTTCCGATGCACCCAAAATGCAGAATCCCTTCAGGGAAAAACTAATTACACATTTCACAGCAGGTCATTACTATTAGGGATAAAATACATATACCAGAGCACACCCTTTGTTTGCTGCATATTAAACTGATACGCCGCTTCCTTTCTTAACCAGATAATGATAAATTGAAAGATATGGTTACCATTGTTTTATTAATGACTGTAATTATATCATGATGAATGAATGTTGTCATCACTGACTTTACTGATGCATTGCCACTAACTGATTGATGTCCTATTACTTTTGATTTATTGAAGCACTGTATCTACATGATGATAAATGTGTGTCCTGCCTGGTAACTATTGGTTATATTGATGTATTGTTGCTTGTTGTTCAAATTTTATAGTAATGTTTAGCATATATTATTTTGGATAAGAAAAATGGAAATATCATTCTCTCTTAAATGTTAGTAGATGAACAACTCATCAATTTTTTTTAATGCATTGTGAAGATATGTGTGTTTGTTATAATTTTTGTAAGTCTTAGTCGCTAGTTATGCTTAGTAGTCGCTAGTCATGCTTAGTTAGTCCCTTAGTGGGGCAAGGGCCGGATGAAAAAAAGCATGTGTTTGCTTATCTGTTACCCTTGGAAATAAAGATTATCATCATCATCATCATCATCATCACTCACTTACTCACTCTCATTCACTAACTAACTAACTAACGAACTAATCGACGAACTAATTACCTAACCAACTAACTAACCAACAAACTAACTAACTAGAGGAAAGACACATATATAGAGCTGATAATAAGATAATGAATAAATAAACAAATACACGAAAATAGATATGCAAGTAAATGAATAAACAAACCAGAGATATGAAAACAACAAAAAAAAGAAGTTAGAGATTATTTCAGCTTCTTTCCCACATTTGCCAGTCAGGTTACGTGTTCTCTTGCTTTTGTTTGTTATTTGTCAATCAGTAAGACTTTCCCTGAAAAGAAAGAAAGAAAGGAAGAAGGAAAAAAGACAGACAGACAGACCGATAGAAAGAAAGAAAAGAGACCCTGCTGAACTGACTATAGAGAAACTTGTATCCGCCTGTCCGTTGTAATCTGTTTGTACCTGTGATCAAGGGCAGTCAGACTTTTGACTCACTTCGACGTCAGTTAGCCACTCATAATCAGGTGCAATGTCCATTCCTACCGTAGTAGGTCCTATGACACACGAAAACACGATACATTTAGAGTGGGTGTAGAGAGAAAAGACGATGAGAACGAGGGATTTTAAAAAAAATTATTTCTTCACTTACATATTTATTTGCACACACATTACAACATAACAACAACAACAAAAGTAGTAGTAGTAGTAGTAGTAGTAGTAGTAGTAGTAGTAGTAGTAGTAGTAGTATAGTAGTAGCAGCAGCAGCAACGACAATTACTTCTACAACTACTACCACCACTACTGCTGCTGCTGCTTCTGCTGCTACTACTATTACTACTACTACAATCAACACTTCTACTTCTACCACAACTACCGCTAATACTATCATCAACATTATTGCTACTACTATTGCTGCTGCTGTTACTGCTACTGCTACTACTATCAATATTACCACTGCTACTACTATCAACACTACTACTACTACTACCACTATTATCACAACCACTACTACTATTATCAACACTACCACTACTACTACTACTACTACCGCAACAACTGCTACTACTATCAGCACAACAACAACAACAACAACAACAACAACTACTACTACTACTACTACTACTACTACTACTACTACTACCACCACCACCACCACACCACCACACAACAACTCTACTGTCAACACTACTACTACTACTACTTCTAGTACTACTACCGCTGCTGCTGCTGCTGCTACTGCTACTACTACTACTACTACTACTATTACTACTATTACTAACTACTACTTCTTCTACTACTACTACCGATGCTGCTGCTGCTGCTGCTGCTGCTACTACTACTTTAATTTTCATCATTATACTGCCGTCTCATCGTCCGTGGTATTATTTCCACGCCACCCATTCCAGTCACGCTGTCATGAGGCATCCATCCCGAGGAGACTCTGCACCGTCGCTCAGTCACCTTGGTGGTGTTCGTGATGCTCTTTGGTGGTGTTCTGTGTCTGTGTGTTCTGTGATGCTCTTTTGGTGGTGTTGGTGTTGCTCTTTGGTGGTGTTCTGTGATGCTCTTTGGAGATGCTCTGTGATGCTCTTTCGTGGTGTTCTGGGATGCTCTTTCGTGGTGTTCTGTGATGCTCTTTCGTGGTGTTCTGTGATGCTCTTTAGTGGTGTTCTGTAATGCTCTTTTGGTGGTGTTCTGTAATGCTCTTTGGAGGTGCTCTGTGATGC
>JADBJO010003721.1:219729-224729 GCA_016801955.1 Conus betulinus
CAGCAGCAGTAGCATTATTATTATTATTGTTGTTATTATTATTATTATTATTATTAACATTATTATTATTATCATCGTTATTGTCATTTTTATTATCACTGTTATCATTAATATTATGATTACTGTTATTATTATTATTATTGTTATTATTATTGTTATTGTTATTATTGTCATCATTATCATGATGATGCTCTCTGTGGACAGTGGTGCCTGAGGCTACGCCTCCCGGTACCGGCAGCTGGCGGGCGTCGTCTGCAAGGAGGTACCGGGCACCGAGATGGCGGGGGCCAAGGGTCGCAGATGTCAGTCTGTTCTGTCTGTCTGTCAGTCTGCCTGCCTATATCAGTCAGTCTGTATGTATGTATGTGTGTTCGTCTGTCTGTCTGTCTGTCTGTGTCTGTGTCTGTCTGCCTGTTTGTCTATCTGTCTGCCTGTTTGTCTATCTGTCTATCTGTCTCACCGTCTCTCTATCTGTCTGTCTCCGTCTGTCTGTCTCTCTCTGTCTGTCTGTCTGTCTGTCTGTCTGTCGATCGGTCTACCTGTCTCCCTCTGTCTCTGTCTCTCTGTCTGTCTCTGTTTGTCAACCTGCCTCCCTCTGTCTGTCTATCTGTCTGTCCTCTGTCTGTCTGTCTATCAATCTGTCTATGTTAGTCTGTCTGTCTACCTGTCTGTCTCTGTCGGTCTGTCTGTCTATCCGCCTGTCTGTCTGCCTGTCTGTGTGCCTGTCTGTATGCCTGTCTATCTCTCTGTCAATCTCTGTCTGTTTGTCGGTCTGCCTGTCTCCCTCTGTCGGTCTATCTGTCTCTGTCCGTCAGTCTGTCTATCAGCCTCTCTGTGTCTGTCTGCTTGTGTCTGTGTGTCTGTCTGTCTCTCTCTGTCTTAATGTTTGTGTGTGTCTGTAAGAGAGAGAGAGAGAGAGAGAGAGAGAGAGAGAGGAGAGAGAGAGATTTTTTTTTTTTTTTTTTATATAACTTTTCAGTTCCTTTTAAACGTCATTTCTGCACCAGCCCAGAAAATGCAATATGAACTGGATAAGTTGCCGTTGCTTCTGGTTTTGACGATGATGACGCAAACGATGACGATACCGGTGATGAGTGATAGAATGAAAGAGCTCTGAATCAACGTCATTCGTACTTTAGGGTGTCCTGTGGAAACTTCTGCGGAGAAACATGCTGTGAAATGTAGCCGATGATTGAGTAAATTAATAGTTGAATAATGACTTACTGATAGACTGACTGACTGATTGACTGACTGACTGGATGACTTACTAAATGAACGACTGACTCAACTGACTGACCGACCGACTAATGAATGAATGAATGAATGAATGAATGAATGAATGAATGAATGATAAATGAATTAATGAATGAATGAATAAATGCATAAATGCATGATTGAATGAAGGAATGAATAAATGAATGAATTACTGAAAAAAAAACGAATAAATAAAAAAGAAATGAATGAATAAACACGCAAATGAATATTTTACTCTCTGCAGCTTCCTTTGAGGTCGTGATCAATGGACAGCTGGTGTTTTCTAAACTGAAACTTGGGGGATTCCCTAAAACACGATGACGTGAGTAACCGTATGTCTTCTGAGAGAGAGAGAGAGAGAGAGAGAGAGAGAGAGAGAGAGAGAGAGAGAGAGAGAGAGAGAGAGAGATGAGAGAGAGAGAGAGCGTGCGTGCGTGTGTGTGATTTGCAAACGTGCGTGCATGCCATCGTGTGCGATGAACACTGCGAGTAATATATAGGTGGTTGATTCACTCGGGAATATGTCTATAATGCACGTGTGTGTGTGTGTATATGTGTGCAAAATTTAAAAAAATCTCCTTCCTCCTTCTCTCTCTATCTGTCTGTCTGTCTGTCTCCCACAACACACACACACACACACACACACACACACACACACACACACACACACACACACACACACACACACACTCACAAAACACATATCTATCTATTTATCTATCCATCCATCTATCTATCCATCTATCTATCCATATATCTAAGCTATCTATCTATTCATCTATTTTGATGCACACACACACACACACACACACACACACACACACACACACACACACATACGAGCGCGCGCGCACGCACACACGCACGCACGCACGCACGCACGCACGCACACACACGCGCGTGCGCGCGCGCGCGCGCGCGCACACACACACATATTATGCCTGCACCAGAGAATATTCGAGAGGCGTTAGGGACAAGAGATCGCTGACAAAGAGTATGAAAAGTACCAATGTTCTGATTCACCAAAACCGTCCATCAATTTCTCTGTTTCACCAGGTTGTGGATCGCGTGGTGAGAGCCCGTAAAGGCGACACCCTCCACGAGATCACAGAGGTGGCGGAGGAGAAGGGTCTATGCGCCATCTCGTAAGGAGGGTCACCTGACCTCCCTTCGTCATTTGCCGGCCATGATATCATCATAATGGCGTCGCTTCTGCAGCCCGTCCTCTCTCTTTCTGCCTCCGATTTTCTGTGCGTTACATTACTGCGTTTCTTGATGGATCTCTGTTCTCTGTTTCTCTGTCCCTCTTTCTCTCCCTCTTTATCTTTGTCTCTGTCTCTTTTTTTTCTGTATGTGTGTCTGTCTGTCTGACTGTCTTTCTGTTTGTGTTCCTGTTTCTTTTCGGCCTCTCTGTCTCTGTGTCCTTGTTTCTCTCTGTCTGTCTTGTCTGTCTGTCTGTCTGTCTGTCTCTCTCTCTCTCTCTCTCTCATGTCCTCTCTCTGTCTGTCTCTCTCTCTCTCTCTCTGCTCTCTCTCTCTCTCTCTCTCTCCCTCTCTCTCTGCGTCCATCTCGCTTCTCACGTTGTGCAACCTGCACGGGCAGTCTAGCCCCCAGCACCCCTCACTCCCTTCCACCCTCCCTATTTTTCTCCCCCCCCCCCCCCCCCCATGTTCCTCCTTGTCCTCCCCGCCAAACCACTATTATCACCACCACCACCACCACCACCACCTATCAACCACGTCTCGCAGGAAGCGACCCATCCTATCTCTCATCAACGTGGTCCACAATGTCTGACCAGCAAAGAACTTGCTCACTGTCCGCCTGCAAGAGATGAGGAGACTGGCCACAAAGTGGACATCGCCACGAGGTCAAGCTCTGACGGGGATCACTGGGCCGGGGTCTTGCCGGCCAGGTAGGGTCAGCAGGGTGGACTTTGGTCAAATCTTTCCTGGTAGCGTTGGATGGACTCGGTCGTCGTGGTCTGCATCGAAATAGCTGTGTTCTGCGTGTATTGACTGACAGGATGGGCCTTTCTTTGCTGTATGTAGACTGTGGGTCTGTTCGATTTTCTGTTTATTAAGGTTTTCTCCCTGTGGTTTTTCTAGTTCCACTTACTGCCGGATGATAGTAAATGTGTTTTAAGAAGAAGAAGAAGAAGAAGAGAAGAAGAAGAGGAGAGGAGAAGAAGAAGATGATGATGTTGATGATGATGACGAAAAGGAAATTGGCAACGAAGAAGACATCATATAACAAGAAGAAGACGAGGTTACGAAAAAGAAGAAATAAAAAGAATGAAAAGTAAAAGTAGAAGAAGAAGTAATGCAAAACGTAAGCGTTATAGAAGAAAAAAAAAATGGAGCAGAAAAACAAAAACAAAGTCAGTAATACGAGAAGAAGAGAAAAGAGAAGAAGAAGAAAAAGAAAGAAGAAGAAGAGTGCATAATTATTTACGAAGAAAAAAAAGAACGAAAGCAGAAGGAGACGATCCAAGAAATGTAGGAAAAATCGTGGAATAAAAGGAGTATAGAAAGAGCAATAAAAGTAGGTGGACAGAAAGTGGAAAAGAATATACAAAGAAAAAAAAAACTGCGACAGGGAAAAAAATTATGAAGAAATTTAGAAGAAGAAAGTCGTAGTTGTAGAAGAATGTAGGAGATAGACGGAAGTAATGGAAGCAGAGAAAAGAAGAACCCACAGAAGAAGAAGGAAAAAGAAGAAGAAAATAGAAAAGACGAAATAAGAAGAAGAAGAAGAAGAAGAAGAACTGGAAAGAGACGAAGACGAAGCAACGAAGGGAAGAGAAGAAGAAATGAAGAAGACCGAAGAAGAAGAAGAAGAAAACAGTAGGAAATAGACATCGTAGACAGACAAAGACCAAAAGATAGAAAGCAGTAGTAGCCGCAGCAACAGCTAGTTGGTTATTAGTAGTAGTAGTAAGTAGTAGTATAGTAGTATTAGAGTAGTAGTAGTTGTAGTAGTAGTAGAGCAGCGCAGCAGCAGCAGCAGACAGTAGTAGTAGTAGTAGTAAGTAGTAGTACTAATAGCAGCAGCAGCAGCAGCAGCAGCAGCAGCAGTAGTAGTAGTAGCAGTGCAGTAGTAGCGCAGCAGCAACAGCAGTAGCAGGCAGCAGCGACAGCAGCAGCAGTGTTAGTAGTAGTGACATAAACAAGAAGTCTTACTGGAGTAAGAGAAGTCAGTTATCTTCATTCGTATTACTCTAATCTAGAGTCCTACTTGTAACATAGACGTGTCTCTTTTTCTTTTTCAAGGATTGTTTATTACATTTTTATTCTTTCTGATCACGGGCAATGTGAAACTTTTCATATAAATGTATGTACCTTACGCTCAACGGAATTGATACTAATAAATACTTTTAAGATCCAGTTTCCAGGGTCCCACTGTAGAGAATGACTTGACTGATGCTGAGTCTCTCCCTCCCTCCCTACTCCTCTCCTTATGTGTTGTGTGTGTGTGTGTGTGTGTGGTGTGTGTGTGTGTGGTGCGTGTGTGTGTGTGTGTGGTGTGTGTGTGTGTGTGTGTGTGTGTGTGTGGTGTGTGTGTGTGTGTTTGTGTGTGTTGTCAGCCTGTCATCTGTCTTGTCTGCCTGTGCTGTCCCTTGTGTCTCTCCTCTCTCCTCTCTCTATTCTCTCTCTCTCTCCCCTCTCTATCTCTCTGTCTGTCTCTGTCTCTCTCCCTCTGCACCCCCCCCCCCTCTCTCTCTCCTTTACGGTGTCTGTCGGTCAGTA
>JADBJO010003721.1:229729-231783 GCA_016801955.1 Conus betulinus
CGGGCTCCAAACTCAGCACTCTCAACGACCCCTGAGACCTCGGTTATCTTAATGTATCGTAGTGTTGCATCACAATAAGAGTTTCGCCAAGGAAGTAGATAACTTTCGTAGATTATAAATAGGTCAATGACGGTCTTGTAAGTAACCAGTCACAAGCAAGTTGACAGAATTCGACAAATTATGGAGCCCAACATACAGAGTCATACATATAAATAAAGACAGATATGAAAAAACACATGAATTTTGTTCGTAGTCTCTCTTTTGCGTTCATTCCGTGTAAACGTCTCTTTATCATCAACACAAACAAGATGATTATCATCTCTAAGGGCTAGAGGTTGGAAATGACTTTTGTTTTCTATGTAATGCCATTACTTTTTGCCCCCATACCCCATAAATGATATGGTCTTTGATAGGTGCCTGAAATGCTCAGGATTCTCATTCTCGTAGATTCTATCAAAACATAACATGGCGGCTCATCAAGGCCGGTGAGTGACAAGTAGTGTACAGTGTGTGTTGACGACGACAAAAATGCAGCTATTGTTGTGACCAGTCGTTGGGAGACAGCGACACTTTTGTCGAAACCATATGCCACAATTGGAAATAAGCATCAGAATGTACATAATATGAAGAGTATAAAACAAATGAATGGCTATATTCAAAAATGATACCGATCGAAAAACAGCTTTATAGAATTTGCGCACCCCAAAATACACATACTCACACACATGCTCGCAAGACCACGCGTGCATGCCCGCACATACACACACACACACACACACACACACACACACACACACAACACACACACACACACACACACACACACACACACACACACACATTGTGTCCCACTATAAAGTATTATGACACAAGGAAATTTGCTAACTCATCGTGAGGGAAACAGACAGACAATGATTAACAGACTGACAATGCTTGGCAAAATGTCAGCTCCTAGACTTCTAAATCAGCCGTACCCAAGTCCATTGCACGCCAATTTTGTCAGCGATACGCGAAGCGCCGACGACCAATACCATGATTATGCACGCACTGTCTACTTTGATAACAGTAAGATATAACGTCCAACTGGCCTCAAGCCAACAGCGACAAGTTGTTTGCTGGCTGAGGTCAACTTTGCTGCTGCAGTTCACCTTTGAATGTATCTGACACATTTCTTTTTATATTGTTTTTCAGTTTCTGAAAAGAAAGGCCTGACATAATTATGTACGAAGTAATTACTACCAATCTCGAAAAAGAAACTTTGGATACTCAGCCAAAGACATTTACCCTGATAGATAGATAGAGAGGGGGAACAGATAACTAAGTTGATACATAGATAAATTGAGTAACTAACAAAGTAACAGTTTAGCTGAGTTACTAAGTAAGAAACTAAACTAACCAAACAGCTAACCACTAATCAACCAAACTAATTAAATATACTACAGAAATAGATACATCTAGATAAACAAATAAACATAGATGAAAAAAACAAATAGATAAGCATATATATATATATATATATATATATAATGCTGAACAATTAAGTAGTGGGGGAAAACAAGTGCAGGTTAACAATTCTTCAGTCGTTATAGTAATGACTTGGCAAAGATTTGAACTTTTAGGGAAAAAAAATGAAGATGAAGAAAATGGGAAAAATATACTATAAATAATGCTCTTCCTAGCTGCCTGAGGGAAAAGATGTGTCTTTAGGGAGGTTTTAAAAAGTCTCTAAAGAGTCCGTGTTACGCAGAGAAGAAGGGCAGACCATTCCACAGAGCAGGTGCCTGGTAAGAGAAAGATCGTTGGCCTGAAGTTTTCAGGCGAGTGGAGGGAAGCCGAAGCAGACGAGAATCGGTGGATGAGCGTAAGTTGCGAGACGAACATAGAGATGGAGGAGGTCAGAGAGGTAGGAGGGAGCCAGATTATTCAGTGATTTGAAAACCAGGAGGAGAACTTTAAAGTCAATGCGAGACTGAATTGGGAGCCAGTGTAAGGATGACAGAATTGGTGATATGTGATCAGTATATCGTTTCGATGCACGGCACTGACTACAATGA
>JADBJO010003722.1:0-42500 GCA_016801955.1 Conus betulinus
GGCGCACAAGACGCACTACACACACACACACACATTTCATGCGCAGCGTGATGACCAAGTGGAAGCGGTGCACACACACATACACGGCTAACACACAGGCATCATCATATCATTCATATTATTATCTATCATCAATACCGTTATTGTTATCATTATCCTTTTTAGAGTGCTGATATTATTCTTATGAGTATCATTGACCTTACTTGTCATGTTATTCTAAATTATCATTACCTCAGCCCATGATAACACCAACTGGCAACTGGGTGAGGCACTCTCTGTATCAAAAAATGCACAATTCGCAATAGGGAAAATATCAGGAATAAAAAGCCTGATATCGAATGACATATAGAGAGAAAAAAAAAAAAAAAAAAATGAAGATGAGGGAACCTCTTTTAGCAGTTGTCTCCAAAAACAAGACTTGATACCATAGTATAACAAAGATTCTTATTCTCGTTCCAGTTTTTAAAGACTTAAGTTACAGACGGAAACAACATCTGGGGTGCCCAAACCTATACCCATCAAGCAGTTGTATCTAAGTCCCTATTACAAAAGACAATTTATTGAGAAGAAACATACAAATTTTTCTTTTAAGGACGTTGGGAAACCCCCCACCCCCAGAAATAAAACCCACCCCTCCCCACCCCACACCCAACCCCAAAAAGACGAAAAGAAAACAAAAATCGACTAAGATCTGGTCCAGCATATGACAGACCCCCCGCCATGGACTGGCAGCGCCATAACGGAAGACCCGCCACCCCCGACATAATACGTAAGGACGTTCCATCTCACCTTGCGGAGCGCAGTCCGCTCGATAACCTGAAACAACCCCTTGTTCCCCCCCTCCCTCAAGTTGTCAGCGGACCCCCAAGACCACAGGATCTAGACATCTTGCATTATTTACGCCCCATCACAACTGACTTGTTTTTCAGGAAGAATAAGAAGAACAATGCGTCGTACGTCGGCATATAACTGAGACGCCATGGACATCCTGAATCCCCACTGATTTGCCTATCACATAACCGATGATTGCGTTTCCCTCTGCCAAGAACTGGCCCCAAGCCCACCACGTACTTTGTGTTTTTAAACTGTTGGTTACAGGTGCGTGCGTATGCAACTGGCTTAGGATGCGTCTGTATGACTGCTGGCCGAGGAGTACTGATATAATCGAGTGTACAATGCATAGGTGCGGATTTCCGCGGACCGTTGCAACCAGAAGTGCTGTTTGCGAACTGTTAGGACAAATCTTGGAGCGTCTTCGGAGTGCGAATTATCTGCTAGACGAACCTGTCTGGCGTCGCCTGGTGATGTGAATGTGTGTGTGTGTGTCGTCGGTGTGTGTGTGTGTGTGTGTGCGCTGTTGTGCCTGATGGGTTATCATTAATGCATATGTGATCCTACTGAGTCTTGTGTTCAAATTGAATCTATATGCTTTGAATGATGTGAATTTAGGACCACCTTTAATAAAAAAAAATAAAAATAAATAACAACAAAAACACACCATCATGGTTTCTATCAACAATCCCCCCTCGTTGTTCTATAATAATTGGCAAACTTCTTCTCACAGGGCAAGAATTACATTTTGCGACTGCCATGCAGCACACAAGTCCCGGCCAAAAAACTCCCGCTGCTTCCCCAGGGACAGGTGTACAATGTCAAACGACGTGCAAACAGTCGACAGAGTGGTGCACGGTGCTGTGCCGTACAGATCATCATTGCAACGGCCTCCCCCACCAAAAATGACGAGCAGAGCATCATCGTGAGCTCGTCCTTCGTCTCACACCAGGGAATCCAAGCTGCTCTCATTAGTACGAACACGAAAGTCAACGTCTTGCATGACCGAGAGCTCGGAAGCCACAACACAACCATGACAACATGACAGCTTGACTGCGCTGTGAATGAGAGGCTGCAAAATCTGGCGAATGTGGAGTTAGGTGGTGTGGTGGCCGGTTTTCTTCTTGCTGAAAATTCTGGTTGTGTTTTGTTGTGTTTGTGTTTGTTGTGTTGAAAGACTTATATATCTTTGAAAGACCCGTTCAATCGACATGAGGTTCAATGAGTGCAATATTTTGAACATTGAGCTGCATCCAGGGGCATATTTTCAACTGGAGTGACCACCAATAGGCGATTCAGTTGCAACAAACGGTTGTGGTTCGCACAAAATGCGACAGTTAAAAAGAAAACAATTCACAATTGTTGTTGTATTGCTAAGTTTTAACCCTCTCCAACCACCTCCTGTCACGCATACATCAGAAAGTAACTACAAACGATTCAATTAATCTAGGTGAAAAAGAGTACGTAAGGACAAGACGCAGAGAGAGAGCGATGACGATTGAGTGAGAGACGGAGACTGAGAGGAGTCGGGGGAGAGCGGCCATGAGAGAGAGATCGGAGGGATGGACACGGGAGAGAAGAAGAAGGAGAGGCGAGAAGACGCTAGAGGAGTTGATGATGGTGTGATTGAGAGACCGAGACGAAGAGCGAGAGTAGAGCAATAGAGAATAGCCATGTCGATAAGCAGAGCGTGGGACTGTGGACGAGTGCGACAGTAGGAAATACAAAGAACACGAAACAACCGACCCAAGTCATTAACAGAGCAAATTCAAAATTTAAACTCTTTTCAGACCGTGTTTTTTTTTGTTGGAAACAAGGCGAACTAACTTTGCCAAGTGTATCGCACCTCTGTTAGAAGTTTGCTTTGCTAATTTAGTAAAGTGTGAAAGTCTTTTTCATGAAGAATTTTGAGCAGCAGTTTTTGTGGCAGAGTTTTACCTAGTTACAGCAGTGTTTACCAAGATACTTTCAAACACACCACACACACACACACACTGCGAAAAGACATGAATAGTCATTTGTGTGGCGATTTTGCGAGTTTATTTTATCAGGCCTGTGGTGATGCATTTCTTAGGTGTTGAACCAGACGGAACCATTTCTTATGCGTGTGAACAGAGGAACCTGTCAGAGGCCCACCTCCGACTCCAGAAATCCCTAAAAAAAAACCTGTCTCTCTGAGGCGAAGAAAGTGTTTAGGATCCTGAAAACAGTTGGGAGATCCAGTTGATGAAAAGCTGTAGTTGCATCATTGGGAGGTCAGTCTATGTACAGATTGTTTCTGGGAAGAAAAAAATTCTGTGAAAGGGAGACGGGTTTTTTTTTGTTTTTTGTTGTTTTTTGTTTTTTTTTTGTTTTTTAGCTTGCTTGTCCTATTTTTTTTTCTTGACAGTATTGAATGTGATGCCACAGGGGGCTTGGATTGCTAAGGACCGGGGCCACATGTACATGCGTAACATACATACCTGTACACATGAAATCATGGGCATACATATGCTCATTTTTTCATTTAAGTACTAAGCTCAATCATACATTTGCCAAACATGCACGCACAACATTCTTATTGACAAGGAGCATGCCCTCTCACCATCTCTCACAACACTCTCTCTCTCTCTATCTTCGCTGACAAGTATCAATTTCACAAATGTCGCGGATTTTCAACAAAAGGAAGGCCAACAGATTATCTCATTCAGCAGAACAGAAGTTATTTCGCTATGTGTGTAGAAGTGATCCTACTCAAGTTTTATTCTATATGCTACCAATCAAATAAGCCAAATATGATGATATTCTTATACACAAAAGTAAAAAAAGATATTAAAAAAGATATTTATACATTAAAAATATTTGCCCCTTTTGGATATTTCATGAGAACTTTTGTTCCCATGTATGTCTGGATCGTGAAAGTGCGTTTCGAGTCGTACAGTCAGGACCAAATTCATTTCATACCTCCTTCTACCCCAAACACTCAGACACATGTTGTCCACGCATACACATGTACACATCCATGCAGTGCATCGATATAAGCTGCGAGCATGATATTCCGACATTCTATTCTATTTGGAAAAGCTGGCAAAACTTGCTAACATTTCGCCTCACATCACCTATTATGTTACAACACCAAAATTCTTTGAAACAATATGCACACTTTAAAAGATTAAACTTCTTAAACCGTGGCTAGCCCCATTAGACTGCAGGAGCCAGACCCAGGAGCAGACAATGTCAGAGATGTTTACTGTTGTACCTAACTAAGGCATTGGCCTAATAATGTAGGCGTGCATTCCAATCCCTCGCCTTCCCACACCTTTACACTTCCCTCTCCAAATACGCTAAATCAGATACTAGATTACTATGGGTGGACTGGGGCAGAATTTTCAAGCCGCGGAAATGCGAAAAAAAAATACCACATAGGACGAATGAACTTACGACCCTTCAGGCGGAAAAATAACCCCACTATGCCCCGAATCTGAATATAAGCGGCAACCTGCTCGTCAATCGCCAGCGCTATGCCCACAATGCCAAAACGCGTCCTTGTACCCTATTTGACAATCAAGCCACTCATAAAGATATACACACCTATGCGCCTTTCTTATCCATAACCTTTCCTCAACCCAGGGTTCTGCATACACAGGCAGTATCACACTCCACTGGCGCTGCCATTGCGTACGATTCACAAGTATTTTGGGTGCCTACCTGCTGCACAGGATATGACACAGTACTCGAAGCAGTTCCTAAGTTGCAACTTACCCATATCAGTCATAATACCCCTAAAATATGCATGCATGTCGACACTGCCACTGAAAAGCCAAACAAGCAAAACAAAAAAAATTGTATATCAAAATAGACACTCATATATGACTCTCTGAAGCTTTAAAGCCACTGAACGAGTGCTTAACCTGAGGCGCTATTGCGGCCCTATCGCCAAAAGTGAATAGGTTCCTTTCATACGTGAGCCATTCCTGAACGAAACCGTGCGCTCCCCGGAAAATCATGTCCAAAACTCTTCTCGTAACAATGCGCCCAACAACCACTGTGTCAGAAGAGATCTAAATCAAAGAGACTTCAAGTGGCCAAATGCTGCAACGGCAAGCAGATGCAAAGAACGTTATGAATCGTCAAATGACAACAGCGAGTGTGCCCGACACACAAAAAAATAAAAGCAGTGATAACAAAACACTGCCACGGCAAGGCGCAACTGAACGCCATCAGCCCGTCAGGAGAGGGCCGCACACAAGAAGGCACTATATTAGGTAATGGCTAGATGTATGCTCTATATATAGCGACTAAGCTCTGACCGCAAAGAGGCGGACCATATCAAGGCGGACCCCTAGGCACTGAATGCCTTAGAAGCCCACTCACAATGTACAACACTCACACAATCGCTTACTAAAAAAACACACCCTGGAATTCTGCTTTTAAAATCTATTCCATTGTAAAATATCAGAACAAGAACAGTCTGCAAAAATGATTAATCTCTTAACTTAGAAATTCAAAGATGAGCATCAGGCTGTACAACGATGACATCAGTGATACATCTACTGCACCAATGGGGGGAGAGTCTCTCATGGAATCTGCCTGGTGAAATGTTTCAATTTCGCACCATACAATGCAGTCCCAACATCCCCAACATAATGCAAGAGATACCAACCCGGTTTCACGATTCGTCTGAAGTGCTGCACATCGACGATGACATGGAAAGCAACATGAACTGCGCCACGTGCATTTTTTTTTTTTTTTTTTTTCTGCGTCACAAGCGGAGAGGACGGTGGGTACGGTTGGAGTGGGGGGGTGAGTGGGGCGCGTGAGAGGACCGGGGGCAGCCGAGGCGTGCAGCATCGGAAAAGAAGGTGTCAGTATCGCAGCGTGTCGAGTGCTCGCGTCGCCGTGCCTTGTATCTATGTCTGGGTCCTGAGGAGATGAATGCCGCGGCTCTCGCGCAGCCTACGCAAGTTCTTGCAACAGGGGTGGTGAAGGGGGGGCAGGAGCTGTATGCAGGGCGTAGGCCAGGAGGTCTGACCAAGCATGAAAGAGGGTGTGAGATGTCGTCTGCGTCCTATTCTTGTGTGCATTGTGCCTCCATGAATGGCCGGACGTTTAACAGATTTTCCAATTCACAATTCACTGATGAGAAATAAAAATTCAAATGCAAGTGCCACTTCTGTTGGAATCGTCATTTGATCAAAATAAGAACGAATATCTTAGTTTCGAGAATTATATATGCTCTTTAGAGGCCCCCTCCCATCATTAAAATATCCCGTTCTCTTTTCGCCATTTCCTTTTCTCACCTGAGGGCCGAATTGCTACAGTACGAATGAATTGCAATGATTTTGTACTGTGAGAATGTGTGTTGCTACATAATCTTGTGCTGGCTGTAGTCGTGTGTGCCTGTGCATGTAACAGGATGATGTGCTAGTCGAACTGACATGAAACTACGTGTGCTTTGTTGTGTGATGGGATTCTTATGTGCTGACACCTGTAGTGTTGGGTGCAATGTGAACTAGTGGCTTGTGACTGAGAACTATAAATAGATTATGGAGACTGTGCCTATGTGACAATCTAACAGGTGATTAGTGCACTGACATGTGTGGTGCTGACGGTAAGGAATGATAGTGTGCATGTGTGAGTGCATGCATAGTGATAGCTGATGCTGTGTGCTGGCTGTGGATGGAGGGACGGATTCCGTGAAACTGTGACTGCCATGTGTGTGTAGTGCTGGAAAAGTGGTGTGCTGTGGACATGCATGTGTGATGGGCTGCGGGGCTCCGTTTATTGGCCTCTCTCAGTAGATGGGCATTACGTTGCTGTGATGATGTGTGGTAGATGGCGTTTAGCATTATGGTGAATAGTCGTGTGTGCCATGCCCATGTGTTGTGTGTTGCAATGAAAGGCTTTCCAAGGAAACAAGTTTTAGCTATATCCACATTCACCCCTGGAAGTGAAAGATAATCTATTCACGGACGAAGCCCTGAATTACTGGCTGAACTAGCTTCCATCAACAGATTATCTTCTCTTGTGGGTGTGTAAATATGGATATAGCCCATGTCATAGAGAACCTGCAATTTCTTGTGCACACAGAACATCATTCTGGTCAACACAACAACCTTCCACTTTGCCATTTCCAAACAAAATCATCCCCGACCTCCAATCTATGAACATACCTTTACAGCTGAGGATTTTTTTTTTCCTCCACAAAATTAGTGATTCTGGGGGAGTAATGTTTGACATTGTGAAATTCTGGGTAAAATTTGCTACATGTTTGGGTATGTCCAGGACTCCACTGAATATACTGATGCAGAAAGCGCGGTGTTCTCTTCTAACTGCAGTTTCCATCATTTAATATCTTTGATTACAATAGTTAATTCCAAATGAGCACATGCTCTGACATGCAAAAAATGAGGTCGTTTTTTTGTTAAAAACATAAATAAATAAAATAAAGAGCAGTAGTTGAAACATCTACAATGCTCACTTGATCAGGAACTGCCGGATGCTCTCAACACAAGATACTGGTTAAGATTTCCAGTCCCTGGCGATCACTTGCCCCCATCACTGGTATGACATTGAATGAATAGGAGTCATACACACTGAAACAGAAAGCAATGGAGTAGATATTGATGCCTGTCTTGATTTCTCTTCCAGCTGTACTTGTGGAAGAACATAGCACACAGTTTGGTTAAAATTTGTACAAAAAAAAAAAAAAAAAAACCCCACACAAAACACAAAAAACAATGCTGTACTCAGTGTGTTTTTCCAACAGACTGGCAGCTAAACCCGCAGAAGTAATGCTGGCAAGCTGCACATTGATAAATGAGCAGATGCCCACATTACGCAAACACAAACCTCTGCAAACATATACACCCACCACTCTCCATCTGACCAATACTAAAGTAGTAGATCTGTGTTCCCTACGTGGGCTGTTGTTTTTAAACATGAAGGGCTCCAGGAGTATTTTTCATTAAAAATGCACAGAATACTACTCAGATGAAATGTCACCACCCCACCCACCCCCCAAAAAAAAAACAAAAAAAAAAAAAAAAACAGCAACCCCCCAAAACACAAAATTGCAACCATCTGATGGATCGGAAGGATGCTGCACATTGTGTCAGCCTGTCGTTCTGGACAAACAGATGCCAGGAACTGGTGGTGAGGGAGGCTGAAGGGAAGGGAATGGTGCGTATGTGTGTACAAAGCTGCATTATTCAATTCTTCAGAAACAAGTGAAACTGAGCAAACTCACTATATGATGCTTGAAATAATTAAGGATCACTGCTCCATGCAGATGCATTTGCATGCTTTGCCAGCATGTATGTGTGTGTGAGGTCATACGTCGTGTGGACAGTGTGTACATGCCACACATACACTATGTATGTGTGTGTGTGTGGTGGTGTGTGTGTGTGTGTGTGTGTGTGTGTGTGTGTGTGTGTGTGTGCGTGCGTGTGGTGCGAACGCATGCACATGCTTGCATGCATGTGTGCCAGTGTATCTGTCCATTCGTGGGTGTGTGGTGTGTGTGTGTGTGTGTGTGTGTGTGTGTGTGTGCATGCGTGCATGTGCATTGTGCATGCTGCGCATCATGCCAGCGTGTGCATGTGCATGTGTATGCACCTTCTCAAAAGTGGGTTGGTAACTTGGCTGAACTCCAAGCACATGAAGCGGCCCCCTGGTTTCAGCACTGCTGCTACGCGGTACGCCTCATCCACCACCTACACAACACAATCACATTGCATTTTGGTTCATGGGATCAACTGATTGTGCGACTGTCGCCGCTTCTCTTGGAAAAAAACAACAATACATCTACACACTGTATCAGAAAATGTGTCTTTTAGACACCGTGTTCAGAAAAGATTTCCATCTGCAATGGACCCGAATTTCCCCCAAAAGCCCTGTGAAAACTTAATTGTAGCTGGTATGCAGATTTTTTCGATATTAGTTTGTGGAGATGGTACTTTTATCACAAACTGCAGCCCTGTTATTTCTGGACTTGAAAACGGTTCATGATGTTGAAAAAACGATTACAATTCTTTGAAAAAGTCTCTTAAAAGAA
Source organism: Conus betulinus (assembly GCA_016801955.1). Classification (NCBI taxonomy): domain Eukaryota; kingdom Metazoa; phylum Mollusca; class Gastropoda; order Neogastropoda; family Conidae; genus Conus; species Conus betulinus. The sequence goes on from JADBJO010003722.1 coordinate 8,867, forward strand.
AATAAAATAATCAGAGCCATTTCAGTCATAAAGTGAGAGTCATAAATAATATCTCCTACAGATTACTGAGAATAATTCCAAATAAATATTCTCTGCATACAGATTCCTCCTCCCTTGAACTCACTCTAATCAGAATATTTTTGTCCTTTTCCCCTCATCCCCGCAACCCCCCCCCCCCCCCCCCCCCCCCGATTCCTATACATACTCTGCATTTGTACCAGCATTTATTTTTGAAAACACTATCTTTATCATTAACTTTTAATTTTAATCCTTACAAATACTTTCATAACTGTTTTCAAAACCCAAATTTCAAGTGATTTACTCTAGAAGCTTTTCAATTTTACATCTAATGAAATTATCCTTTTTTTTTGCCACCAAAGTGATGACACACGGCGTGGAAAAAGAAGGTTAAAACGTGCATAAAACATCCACAGAAATTCATCTATGATGTGAAATAGTGGGAAATATCAGAAGAGAACCTGAGGAAAAGAAAATCTGATCATAAAAATCAGATCTAAGTAATCAAAGGGTGAGAGAAGGAGCTGAAGAGTGGTGAGTGTGGAGGGCTTGGTGGTGGTGGTGGGGGGTGGGGGGGCACATTTGTCTGACCCAAGTAATCAAAGGGTGTGAGAAAGGGCTGGGGATCTTGGGGGTGGGGGAGGGCAGCGTCTATCTGCCACATTTGCATGAAAACAATCCTTTTGTCAACCTCTTATCATGAACAAAACAAAAAAAGGCATTTCCATTCATTTCCAAATCAGTTATAATTAATTATTCCCCTGCGCTCAGGTTACTACCAAAATATCACCCATGGTCAACTGGGTGGCTGTCAGATGTTAGCTCTTTCATACCAATCCACCAGTCTGCCATTTTCCACAGCGACTGATGCACTCATAAAGGTCCACTGAGATGACTCTATATTTCATTTACACACAGGTTACATGAGAAGCGTTGATTGAAAGTTGACATGGCGTAAAGAGCTTGTAGTTTTATACCTAACTGGCACCATTACCAATGTGCTTTAAATCAAAATGAGCCGTAAAAGTTTATATATATATATTTTTTTCTCTTTTTTTTCTTTTTTTTTTTTACTGTCTATCAAGCTTGACTGTCGAAAGCTGTAAGCGACGGTGACAGTGACGGAGCACAATCCATTTAATGCAGAGATGCCAGGGCCTAAAAAAACATGTACTGCAGCATTTTGATGTTTTAAATGTAGCATTCCAAATTCCAAAGTTTAGTGTAGCATTCATATGCGACATCAACAAATCTGTAACAGGGTTTTCTTTTTTTTCTCATTTTTTTTTCTTTTTGGCTGATTTCTTCTTTGAACGAGTCTCTGTGGCATCCTCAATGTCTGGCAAGTTAGACTCATTCTTACTTCTAAGTCACTCTCCGTTTTGCACACGATATGGTATCACATTAAGAAGATGAAAGTTTTGCTGTCATCATGTGGTTTTGACCTGACCTACAAAAAATCAAAACGGCTGACAATGAAACAAACTGATAAGGTGACAAAATCACAGTCGTCTCAAGTGCTTTTTCTTCTGCTATTTCTTCCTCTACTGAACTTGGCCATTTTTTGACAAAGTAAATCTACAATCTAAAGATCTCACTGTCTTGGTTCTCTTTAAGCTACTGCTAAGTCCGTGAAGCGTTCCCTCAGCCTCCACCCACCCCTAATTCCCCCAGTTTTGTTTTTTGGTGTAGTATTTTGCCAGGAAGAGTAGCAGCACAGCACTGTCAGTTACATCGCAACATGCTATGCCAAAAGTGGCTGCTGTGATTTAACCTGACCATGGATGATTTAGAAGCTCCAGCTGTACTAAGCCAGTGATGACAACTCAGACATCAGTGAAATCTGTACGCAAAGAATTTTTCAGTGACAACAGTATTGGTAGGTTGATACTGTGTGTCAGTGTTCGTGTTTTAAATCAATTTTCAGATCCTTTAGCATGCTGGCAAATGATCACAGTGTGGTTTGTCAGACACACTGACACACCACATGCATATCATGCACCCAAACACCCACAGTGCTTACTCATAAATGCACATATATGCACGCATCAAACTACATCTACTATGGGATTTTTATACAATCTTTGGAGCAACTTGCATTTGCAGGCTTTTTACAAATAACTTTTTAAAAACAGTAACCCAGTTTCATGTCCATGTCAAGTCCTCTACAAAACTAATCTGACAGTTTGCTACATGTTCTATCAAAATAAACTTGTCAGAGTCGGGGGACAATGCTCACATAAAACACAGCTTACCTGTTGTACATTTGTGCAGTTTTCAGTTTCGAATACCAAGGGCAAATGGTGTAAGCATCGAAGGAAGAGTCTGGGAAGGGCAAACTCTCTGCATTGCCTTGTACCCAAGAAATGCCTGCAGCACAGATGACATTGTAAATACAGTTCCATGCACAACACCCAAGAAAAATATGACAAAAAGTAAACACAACACCAAACAAAAAATATGATAAAAAGTGAATAATCTTAAGAAGAATCCTCATAGCCACTGTCACCATCTATCCATTCAGTCTAAAAGACTTTCTGGTGTTCCATTCCAAACTTTCCTTTCTCATTTTTTTTTCATGTCCCGTCTACCTCTTTTTTTTTTTTTTTTTTTTTTTTGCATAAATTCCATCAACATTAGTTGCCTTATCTTTTTTTTTCCCTTGGCCCAGAGCATTATGTTTTGTCAGTTATAAAATACCCAGAACCCTGAGGCCTATATCAAACTGCTATGCAATGCACTGCTATGTGGGAACTCCTCCAGGCATGGGAAGCTCCAAGGATGACCACATTCCCTTTCTTAAAAAGGACTTTGATCCTCTGAAGACAGGGTGGTGGCTGCCAACGTTGTGATAATAAACGGCTATAAACCCAATTCTGCTCTGGGTGTTTTGCCATCTTCAAGTATGCACGAGAGACAAAGACCCTTACAGCTAAAAAATCCAATCAATCAAAATAAGATGTTACCGCAAGACATCAAACTGCCGATGAACATGTATGTCAAACTATCAAGCAACACGACGAACCATATGAAGATCTACTGCCACCAGTTACAGAAAACAAAAAAAAAAACAACAAACATTAGTACGGCCATGTAACAAAATCAATGGCCTTGCCAGTACCATCATGCATGGAACTACTGAGGGAGGGAGACAGAAAAAACACAGACTGACAATATTGCAGAATGAACGGTGAAAACCTGCGAAGACCAAAGCCTTGGCATGCAACTAACAGACCTGGAGGAATCTGGTGAACTGTTTTTTCAATGTGACAGTTCAAAAACTCTCCACAGAGTTCAAATTTCAATTCAAATCATTTCAATCAACTTTACTGTCCATCGGAAATTTTGTTTCTGCCACACATCAATTCGCAAGTACATATTATATAACATTATAAATCGTTATGTAAAAGCCTTTGTTAGTATATATGTATTTATATATACATCAACACTCACATTCCCACACACACACACACATGTACACACACACACACGTGCGCGCACACACACACACACACACACACACACACACACACACGCACGCATACACACATGGAATTAGCATTAAATCCATAAGACATAAAACATTACACAGATTATAAAAGCAATACCTAAAAACACAGGCGAAAAGGGAGAAGTCTTTATTGGGAGATAAATCTTGTATCCCAACATCTTTACTTGGTGGATTTACTGCATGCCCTCATGGTGCATCCTACTCTTACCTGAAGTCAGGCCTTGCTCCTCTGCTTTCTGCCTCCCCCACGTCCACATTGCCTGGTTGATGTCCACCACGGTCACATGACTCCGACTCTTCCCCACCCTCATCCCTCTGCTCTCCTCCTCATCTGATGAAGACGATGACGATGATGTATCAGGCTGGCTCTCAGCTGGGTCCATGTAAACTTGAGCCTCCACCTCCCGTGGGCATGGGGATGTCGAAATCTTCATTTAACAGGTCGGACTGGCTGCTTGGTGACTGGCTTTCAATATACTGAAGGAATCGAAAAGCAATATCCCCTGCCAGAGAGACGAAAAAAAAAAAAAATATCAATTCCTTTAATATAATAGCAAGAAAACATTATATGAAATAAAACATGTTCAGATCTAGATATTTCTAGTTACATCTCTAAAGAGAGAAAGATTTCGAGCAGTTCAAATACAGAAAGAAATAAAGACAAGAAAAAAAAAAAGGAAGTAAGATGAGGACAAAGATAGGCTGGTAGATATAAGTCAGACAGAGAGATGGAGACGGGGGGGGGGGGGGGGGGGGGGGGGGGGGGGGGGGGAGGAGGGAGGGAGAGAGAGAGAGAGAGAGAGAGAGAGAGAGAGATGAGAGAGAGAGAGAGGGGGGGGAGAGCGGGAGAGCAACACAACAAAAAACATGATCAGAAGACAGACAGACACTGTCAGAGAGACAGGCAAGATGTGGCAAGACAAGACACAACAGACAGGAAGTCAGAGAGAAGACTAAAGAGAGATAAGGAAGGGAGACAAGAGAGAGAGATAAGACAGAGAGAGAGAGAGAGAGAGAGAGAGAGAGAGAGAGGAGAGAGAGAGAGAGAGAGAGAGAGAGAATCCAGGAAAAGAACAATGCGGGGGGAGGGGGAGGGGAATGGGGGGGGGGGGGGGGGAGACACAGACAGACAGACAGACAGACAGACAGGCAGGCAGACAGAGAGACAGACAGACAGCAGGGAACAGAGATTTGAATGCTTTGGATACAGTTAAAAAGAGAGACAGAGAGAGACAGACAGACAGACAGACAGACAGACAAAGAGAGGAGAGAAAGAGAGAGAGAGTAAAGGGAGAGAGAGAGAGAGACACAGAGAGAGAATGGCAAGAGAGAAAGACTGAGTGTGTCTATGAGAAAGGCAGATCAGAAACAAGATGCAAAGCATATATAAACGTACTGTCAGTATAACTTTAATACGATGTCATAATGTATTTCGTCACTTTGGCTTACAATGCAAAGAAGCTTTTGACGTCATTTTTGTTTGTGTTATCATTTTCTAGATATTCCATAAAAAAAGAAAAACTGTTTTGGGCCATTATTGCCATTAGTAATGGCTATTCTGGTAAAATAAAACATCGGGCATCATCCGTGACCCATAATGAACATACCTACAAATTTTCAGAAAGATCGGCCTAGAAGTTTTGTCTGGAGCGAGTGGAAACATTTTGTCCATAGACAGACACACAGACTGACAGACAGCATTTCTTCGTTCCCATTGTAAAGTACTCCCTGTTCTATAAGAACTGGGAGTACAAAAAAAGATGTAAAGAAAGACAAAGACTGAGTGATAGACATGAACAGGGAAGGAGCTGACAGAGATTAGAAACAGACTGAAAAAGACAAGAACAGACAGGAAGAAGAATTAGAACATGAAACATAAAATTCCAATTTTTGCTTCATTATAGAAAAAAAAAAATCAGATTTACACACACACACACACACACACACACACACACACACACACACACACACACAGAGTCACTCACTCACACACACACACACACACACACACACACACACACACACACACACACACACACACACACACACAGATCATACACACTCACACATGTATACACTAACTTACTCCACACACCTGTTCCACCTGCCACATCAATGAGTTTGGTACCAGCTGTAGGTGACAAGCGCCTCATGTAGTGATCTTTCCACAAGCGATGTATTCCTCCACTCATCACGTCATTCATCAGGTCATAATTGTTGGCCACATTCTCAAAGACTTCATAGACTGCAAGGAAAGAAAACAGTCACAGTCAGTATGATTTCACATCAAACTAACGGAGGTACCCAAGTGTGTTTCTCTAGCCATAATTCAATGACACACGAACAGAAAAGGGGTGGTTGCTGCTCCCACTGACTTTGATGTGGGGAGGAGGACAGGGGGGAGGGAAGGCATGCCTTTCTGTTACTCCTGCCCCCAAGCTTTGCTTCCTCCCCCCCCCCCCCCCCCCCCTCTCTCTCTCTCTCTTGAATGTACCAAGCAAAAAAAAAAAAAAAATTTTAAAAAACACTACCAACAATAGACTGTTTAAGGATACAATGAGTCAAAGTGATGGTGGACTGTTAACAAAACAGCAGGCAGATAAACAACTAACTGGATTATCACCTCTGTGGGAGGGAGTGAGAAAACACAGGATGTAGAGGTGTGAGGGGAGTGTTTGTGTGATGGGATGTTGAAAAAGGAGTGAAGGTGGTGGGAGACGAGGAGTAGGGGAAGGGTGGAGGAAGGCGGAGGAGCACTGCGATGATTATCTGGGTTTTGAAGACTTCCAACAAGGCTGATGGCATTGGCTCAGGTAAAAGACAGTTCCAGTCACCAGTTATTCTTGGGAAGAAGAAGAACTTCCAGCAGTTCATTTTGCTGGTGGAAAGGATGTGGGCATCCCTGGTGACTGCCTTGTTTGTCTGAGAGGTGGGTTTGGGACTGGGCGTGTGGTGGTATGTTGATGGCAACTTCTCCAAGGAGGAAGTTGAAGGTTACAAGCCTTGCACATCTCCTCCTTTCCTTGAGAGGGAACTTTTTTACCTGGGATAAACATATATATCAAATGCTTAAGGTTTGTCAATGGCAGCTTACCACCTCACAGGCTGTATGGTACTGCAATCTTTTATGTTTGCAAGTCGATGACTTTTGCAGTGTGAGGGTCCTAAATTGGTGAGACAGACTCCTGAGTTGGCGCATACCAGTATTCTATATGGCGAAGAAAAACCCACTTCCAGATTTTTCTGGGAAAGCCTATGCTTTGACTGGTTTTTGTGATGTTGGTGATAAGAATGTACCGTCTAAGGTCATGAGAGATGGCGATAGTGACACCCAAGTATAATGATAGTCATGTTTTGGGTTCTTTCACTCATCAAATCCTGAGATTGCCAAACTGTTAAAGACTTTATTCACTAAATACTGAGGGTTTTGTGGCATAGCATTTTGTAGGCAAAGAGGTGAGTGGTAGAGGACAGCTGTTGGGGCAGATTGTTGATAATGAGCAGTCATGAAGCAGATCCAGCCCTGAGCCCTGGGAAACTCCAGATTCCACTGCTGCAACTGCCTCAGATGCAGTGCCATCAACAACCACTGTTTGTCAGAAGACCCAGGTGTTGATGCAAGTGGTGATATCACAGCCCCAGAGCTTGTGTGTCAGGAAAGTGTGACAGACTTTGTCAAATGCCTGGGAGCAGTCTGTCACCCAAGATGTCCCTTTGCTTTCCATTCTCCATGTTATGCATTTGCTCATCAATAAGCCCACAGCTGACCCTTGCATGATCATCCCTTTCTGAAACAATGCTTTCTCTCAGAATGTTGATTTTTCTTCTGCAAAACCTAAGGATTTGTCCGGGAAATTCCCTTGTGAGACTGTGACTGTTGTCCCATTCCCCCTCTGCATAACTGTCAGCTGACTGTAATTGTCCCCATCCTCATTCATTTGCTGGAAATGTAACTATGGTCCACATCCTTCCCATCTTTTTTTTTCAGAGAGAGACCACAATCACCATTGATTATTCTATCACTTTCACAGGGTATTTGCAGAAAACACCTAACCTACAGACAGACCACAGAGGGAGTGAGGAGGGTGGGTGGGGTGGTTTGGTGGATTTGGATTTGTGTGTGTGTGTGTGTGTGTGTGTGTGTGTGTGTGTGTGTGTGTGTGTGTGTGTGTGTGTGAATAGATGGCCGTTGTCAGACTCCACTGGGGAAGTTGCAAGTAAATATGTCTTTTATTCAGACTTCAACATTCTACCAAAGAACAGAGTTTGGAGCATTGATTGTACCCAGCAGGGAACCCTGAAAAGAAGATACAAACAATATGTAAAAAGTACTGTTAATGTTGGGGTACAAAATGGAGATGGCCAGTTTTATCTTAATGGTGATGAAAAAACAGGAACATGGAAAGAGGGTGATTTTTCTGGTATTTGAAAAGTTTTTAAGACAGTTGTGATTTGCTGTTCCTTTTGGACATATATATTTGCCTGTTATTTGGAACATATTTGCTTGGTGAAATTCTTGAGCATTTGATTCTGTCCCCGTGATAATGACGGAATATATGTGGAATGTAGGTGATTTTGTTTACTTTGATGTAATTTGTACATAAAGGTGAAGGTTGAACTCATGGATGTTTTACCTTTAGGTTCCTTCTTCAATGCTGATTATTTTGATACCTCTACTTTGTCTGTAGCATGTGTCGTTCCAGAGTAATGGTTGTTAAGTAACGGTACCCTGTGTTTGCCACAAAATGACACGTCGACAAATCAGCATTTTAGTCATTTTTGAAGAGGCACAGCTAAAAAATGAATCATCATTGAGCTCTGGAAAAAAAAATAGGCTCAGTGTATCCATCACAGATAATAACTCTGCCAATCTGAGAGTATATTGGGTGAATAGTTCAGAAGATATGAGGGTCCAAACATGGCCCCTTGGCAAAAACGTGAAAAACGCCATTTTTTTTACCCAATTTTAAAGCTCAATATCTCAAAAACTATTAAACCTATGGCCTTGAAATTTGGCATGTGTATCACTTTTAATGGGGTCTTTTGAAAAATACAAAACAAAAAAACTCACATAAACTAAGCAATACACTGGTTAGTTTTTTCTGTGTGCTTTATCCCTGATTAGATGTCCAATGGTTTTTACTCTAGTCAGTTGTCTCGTGTTTTGACGCTAGAGCCCCTTTGGCTTTCGGTCAGGTTTCAGTATTTCTACTGGTTTCGATATCTCTTACTTAGCCGGTAACAAACCTTTGTGTTCTTTCTCTTCTTCTGCAACTGATTGGAAGCCAAAATGGGTCTGTTTCTGGTTTGTGGCTTCGTGTTGTCGAGGTACCGACACTGAAAACCGTTTAATACAAGCACTGCAAGCACGCAAACGCATCATTGACATACAGGTCATAAAAACCCGAACAGAAGGTCTTCCCAAAGGCGCAGCCATGATGAAAATGTTCGGGGAGTGTTTGAAATCTATTTGTGGTGATCAATATTATGCATGACGAAAACGATATAATGATAAATGTTTGAGAATAATACATTAATCATAAATAATTATTAATCATGGTCTTAACTTTGATGAGAGAAATATGCACTGTCTGTGTTTACTTTCCTAAAATTATGAAATAACAAAAGCCTCCCTATGATGTTTGAAAATGGCTGCCAACATGCCGCGGAGAGAGACTATGGCATGCTTTGAACGTTGTTACAAGAAACTGATGGTGTTTGTTTTTAAGGAAGATGATGGAACGAGAGCCAGCTTGAATTTGCTATTAGACGAACTCATAGCTCTTGACTGCAGTTCCCTGGGAGTAAACAATGAGGTAACTTCGTCTAGATTTTTAATTATATACTTCAAACGCTCAATAGATGACTATCACAGTATCAAGTGCTATCAGTATCACCATGACTGAATATGAGGTGAACAGGCATCCAAAATTCAGTGTGAAAAGTTCTTAAAAGTGTCAAATGGTGCGTCAGGTTAGGGCACACGTTATGAATACAATGATGAGATTATCCAATTAGCAGGATACCTGCGAGGGCAAGCTGTTCCCAGATCGTAGTCTGGCGCAAATTAGCCACACATTAATTAGGTTGTCAACCTTTGGCTCAGCAGCATCCCAGACTGAGTTTAATATTCATATTGGTGTAGGATTGCCTTTCAACTCGTTTGAATGTTCGACAATGCAATTTTCACAATTTGGGTAAAGTGGTTGGTGGGTTCAGCCGACATTGACATATGAACTTGATATGATACTGGTGTTTCTGAAGTTCTTCACCATCGCATTGTCATCCTCAAACATGCTCGTAATTATGATAGCATTTTCAAAGGGATGCTCATAGCTCAGGTGGCTGAACCACAAATCACCCAGCCACACCTGTCTCTTGCAATCCTACTAGCCCCAGCCATACCTTTTCTTTTTTCAATACATAAGGGTGTTTTTGTTTTTTTAATTTTTTTTCTATTTTGTTTGTTTCAATTAAGGCAGAGAACTGTTTTTATGGAAAATGGAAAAAGGGAAGAGGATTGAAAAGTTGATATTTGGGATTTTTTTCCCTTCAGTTTTCTGATTGACACTAAACTGAAGTCAGCGTCAGGATAACAACACCATTTGAAACTGACAAGCATTATAGTAAATGAATAGGGACTTAATCCTGAACAACACAGGAGCAGCCTGACACTTGAAGTTAAACTTTCTTTTATCTAAGTCACATTCTAAGATTGAAAGCAGTGCTGCTACAGTGGTACTGATAGTGATACTGTTACGTGACTGGGTTACTGGGAAACCTGTGACAGAAAAATGTGTACTTTTTTGCTGTCACAGTATCCTTAGGTATGTATTTTATTGCCTGACGAAGAGTTTCTGTAACAGAAAGAGCCTCCTCATAGGACTGAATCTTCATCTAAATGAAAGGACAAAGCTTGAGGTCTGATATAACAACTGCTAAAGTTGCTTGTGGAGAAAAAATGGAGAGTTGGAAAAAAAAATGCAGAACATTCTGAATTGTGTGGCCTTTCATGTTATCAGCTTGAACAGGTCCTGCAAGAAAATATGGTCATGGCTGCATGAGTATTAATCTGTTGGTACAGTATCAGCAGTCAGTCAAAAAGCCTTTGTTTTGATGCCTTTTTTTTCTTTGAAACAATGGTGTTTGTTGTAGGTTGTTATGAATGTAAGCTCTTCTTGATTTCCAGGCTGGAAACAGTATTCTGAAGAAACTGTGCAACTTGATTCCCCACACACATGAAAGACTGGTCACTAAGGCTTGCCATGTCATCCACAACTTCATCAAGTATAAACTGGTACGTTTTTCACTTTCTGTTGTTGTTGTTTTTTGATCAAATCTGCACAAAAAGCTCTATAATTCTGCAGAAAATGATGTTACATTAAATGGTTTTAATTGTAACATTTCCTCTAGCATAATAATATTGATACGATATGGCTGCAACCCTCTCAAGCTATTCTGAAAATTTCCCAGATCTAGAAATGCTTCTGAAATCCTGAATCTAGTGGGGTCCAGAATTTCAAAATTTTGTTTAAGAGAGGGGGCCTTGGGGGGGTGGTGGGGGTGTTATTTTTTTTTATATAGAGATGATAAAGTATTGCACAGTAAATCCCAAATCATGTTATGGACTATATGTTGGTTTGGGCTTGTTATTTGTTTGTTTTTTTTTTGTTTGCAAACGTTGTCATATTGTTCTTTATGGTACATGGGGATGTTCCTGCATCTTTTGTTTCATATTTTTTTTTTTTCATTTTGACTCGAGCAAGCAATTAAATGACTTAATCCCTTTTTCTGCTTCTGGATTTGCTAGCTGTATGCTGACAAAATTTACAGAAAAGCTGCAAATCGTATCTTTTTTTCTGATCTGAAATCTCTGCTAATGAAAATAGTCAAAAAAAAAGCATGGATCAGTGAAAAAGAAACACATTCAAAATGAAAATGATAGGCTGAACAGGCTAATGAACACATCTCTACCTTCTGAAGGTAGATCAGTATGTCTTATTTTACTGAGTGAAGGTTAAATGTAACAAGTAAGAAACTTACCACTGTGAGGATGGAAAGTAAGAGAGAGAGATATCAACCAGTCCATAAACTTTATGTAAAACAGGGAGGGTGTGTGTGATGCACACACAAAAAACAAACAAAACCAGCAAAAAAAAAAAAAAAAGAAAAAAGAAACAATCCAACAGAAGAATTGGCTGTCTGACATGTGGATGCTGGCATATGGAACCAATTTTTTTTTCTCAGACTTCAAATCAAAAAGATTGTGTGCATGAGATTCTATTGTCCATTTGAGTCACAAAAAAGACAGATCCTGTTCAAGGTAATAACATACACTGCCTTTGGTTGGCCAGAAGCTGCTTCTGTGCGATGTTGTGTGAAAGTGAAACGCTGTGTGTTCACACGTGTACAGTGTATGTCCATATAAAATCGTAAAGATGGACCTGCAGTGTACAATGTACCTTTGGAGAGGAGGAAAGGGGTTGATAAGTATGTGAGTTTTTATGGTTGTGGTTAGCAAACTACATCAAAATTCAAGCTCTTTAACTAATGTTTGGAAAAAAACCCTCTGTGTGAATGACTTCAGATTGGTTATCAACGAATACGTTTAAAGTATTTCAGCAATTTTGACCCTTTTTTTTTTCACTTAGGACAATATAACCAAATTTTAAGTCGTTCAAGTCATTTTGTGGCTTACATAGTAAACAAACAACACATTTGTTTGTAAAAAGTGGCTAACACGTAAGAGACATATGTGCCATCTTAGTTTTATACCAAACATGATGTGAAGGTCCAGCGACTGAGCGGAGAGACCAGCCGATTGCTGACGGTCTTCACAGTGAAGGCTTTGAAGAACAGTTCTGACTGGGCCATCTCTGACATTCTGCGAGCCACTGCCGTTCTAATGGAAGACCACTGGGAGCCCTTTTTAAAAGTGAGTCCTAACACAGATGTCCTTCTTTTTTTCATTAGTGGTAGTGGTGGCCTGATGAATTACGTGTGTTTACCTGGGAAGCAGACAGCTTTCATGTCTGGGGTTCAGATTTCACAGGGGACAGGTTTTATCTTATTTTGCTAGACTCAAGTGATGTTCTTTCTTTTTCTTATGTTTTTTGTTTACTGTCTTATCTTCTGTTCTCTCCCAGTGAGATTACTCCCATGCTGCCTTTTCCAAATCCCCCATGCACCTGCTGTACCCAGATTGTTGTGTCACAGCCGAGGTATTGTAGTCCACACATAACAATCTATAGTGAGTAGTCATGAGGCAACTCACTAGAAGAGACGCTGCACTGTTGCAGATTCATTTCAGTGGTGTTCAGGGATGCCTGCTATGATCCAGTATAATTGGGACACCATCTACTAAGTCCCCTGCTGATGACAACCATTGTTTAGTCGTGGAGCCAGCATGAGTTAGTATCCCCCTTCTGGTCTTCCTCCAAGTGCTGATCATTTTGTGAAGATGTCTATCTTTTTTTGACCCACATGTGTAACAAGAGGAGTACATGTAATTGTACTGTTTCAGTTGTCAGTCCTTGTGTGCGTTCAGATGTACGTGCGTGTTCCTGTAAACTGTAAGGTTAGCATTATCTGAGCAAATATGAGCATGAGTGCAATTAAACTGAAATTGGCGGAATTGTATTTGGTTGTGTTGTTAAGATTTTCCAAGTCATTGCAAATATTACATCAGTCTGATGATGCACGTTATCAGTACTTAAAAAGTGAGACCTCACTGTCTGACAGAAAAAGATCTCTGGGTTAAACTTGTCACCATGAGAGATGCACATGGAGACATCCCATAACTGGCATCTAAAGCATCAGAAATCAAGTCAGGGGAGGAAGGCAAGGGATGAGGAGGGGGAGGGACAGTGGCTGTGACATGAAATGAGGAGGTGGAAGGTGAGAAGAGTGGGTGATAGTGCATTAGGGGGTCTGACGAAACAGTGGCTAACACAGAGGTAAGAATTTGATTGAGTTGATAAGTCGTTGGCTAGAGTAGTTGCTGCCTGCCTGTCATCGGGCAGTGGCGATTTATTGCAAATCATTCTCTTTCCTTAGCCACCCTGCGCCCTTCTTTCTCAAGTTACCTGATGTGTTCTTCATATGTGAGTCAGATGTGACAGATGGCTTCTCTCTTCTGTGTGTGTGTGTGTTTATTTTTGCTTTTTGATTCAGTTATGTAACACATAATGTGCGACATACCATGTTACTTGGGGAGGAGAAAGGCAAAGTCCTGAACTTTCCCATACGTGCCCTTTGAAATGCTGTATGGACATTTATGAGTCCCTCATTAAGATGCTACTCACTGCGTTGAAGCTTAACCCATGGAATAAAAATGTCATGGTAATATTTTTCATGTTTCTGCAAAATTAGTATTATTTTTACACACCACTTGTGATTGTATTGACCAGTGTTGGCAAGAAGTTGTTGGGAGAAAATATGAATATTGATATGCGCCATATATTTTCTTCGATTATCATGTTAACACAACAAACAAAACTCAGGCGTGTTCAGACCAAGGGGATTTTCAGTTTTAATTGAACCTTCTTCAGTTCCTTTGACTTATGTTAATGGTGATTTTGGTTTTTTGTTTCATGACAATATTGATGATGTTATTTTTTGTGAGCAATGTGCAGCTAATATTGTAGCTGTTATTGCTTCAAATGAAATCACTGTATGATGTATTATAAGAAACTTAATATTGATGTTTTGGCTCACTATGGTAGATTGGATGGATATATATGCGGAGCTTCTGAGTGTGTAATTTTAGGACAATTGATGTCTGATATCATAAGATAAAGAAACATTGAATAAAACTGAACTCAGATATGTGCCTATGTCTTGTCATAACTTTTGTATAACTTGTTGTTCATGGGATGGTATAATGAAATTGTGAATCAGTGAGATATTTGTGCAAATTCTCCTTAGACATGCTGGAGAACATCTCAATACTAATTCCCAGAAACTACTGAAAAAATTGGATAAGGACGAGGCCTTTGTTTGGAGTTAAATCTACACTACTGTTTAGACAAGAAATACTGTAGAATGTTCCAGACAAACTTTATCAAGTATGTAAAGGGAAAGAGAGTTAAAACTGAAGGGGATCACATTGAAAGATTTACTAGTGTCATTGTACTGACGACGATGTCTTTCTTCAGCATGAAGATTTCCTGGTGGGAAAGTCTGGAATGCTGGTCAACATCATCACCTCATCCAAGCCTGATGCTATAACACTGGGAGAGGCTGCTCATTGCCTCAGGTGTTTGGCCATGAGGTAGGTGCACAAATTTACCAATGTACGTATACTGTAATATGTACAGTAACTAGTGTTACCCCAAAACTGCTGTAACCATGTCACATTCATATCTGGCCTAGGTTTTGTTTTGTGCCCACATCTTTAAGCTGTGTACACATTTCATAACTGCTTACAGACATGAGACAACACATCTAAAGCTAAGGAACAATAAAGACAGCTGGTAAAAAAAAAAAAAAAAAATGTCTGCATCGCTTTTATTGCAGAGGTCAGCCATTAAGGCTGGTGATTGGTTGGGAAAGTCCAAAAGCTTTTATGTGCATTCTTTGAGCTTGGAGCCAAGTGCCCAATTTGCAGCAAGCTGATTCACATGAAATGCACATGTGGGCTATGTATGTGGTGCAAACAAATCTAAGCCAAGCACATTTGCCCTGTTAGCCATTTGTGGGAAGTTTTTCAGCTTATGTCTTGTCCAGTTTCCAGGCCACCCTTTTTTTTTTTCCTAGGTTTGTAAAGAAAATTGAAAATGCAGAAAGATTTACCACTTTTTATGTTGTCTGCACAAAAGACATTATTGAAGTATCTAAGAAGTTTCATGAACAAAGAAGTGGTGAATATGAATGAGAGCTATCTTTCTTTATTTCTTTATTTTGACATATTGAAACTGTGTAACAAAAAAGTGTTGAATCAGTGAATGAGAACTATACCATTTTTATTCTGGCACATAAAATAGACGTAATGTGACATGATTTGGGTTTTTATATATGCTCATGTAATCAAACATACACAAATGCATGCATATTATGTCTACACAGATTTACATGCTTACATTTTTTTGTTTTGGGGAGAATTAAACCGAGAGAGAGAAAGAGAGAGAGAATATCATGGTTTTTCAACGGAGACATTTTCTTGAAAAATAATTTAGATTCGTTTTTGTGTGTAAATGTTATATTAAATGTAAGTATGTATACGTGCATGCATTCCATTATTCACAAATATTTGTATTCATCCCATTTATTACATAGCTTAATTTCTTTACCAAATTCATTGACAATGGACAAAAGACATATGCCTAGACTGTGCTACAGTCTGTTTTAGACTGTATGTTTGAATGCAGTAAGAAGAAATTCTAGGAAGTGCTTGATAGCAGAATGTCTTCAGAGAAGAAATCCCCTCAGGCGATTGTGTCTTGGCCAAAAACTCCTCACACTGAAGGGGGCTTGGCCACATCATGACTCCTGAATGCCCGTTTCCTGTCATTTTTTTTTTTTTTTTTCTGGTGCTGCTGGGATAAGAACCGCCAACCTCTGGAAGGGTGGGTATCTCAAGGCTGCCACCAGTCGGCATTGCTGGACCGCCTTCTGGATTCTCTTGGCATCATCCTCTTTCTTCAGATCCTGTCTTACCATATCTCTGTTTTTTTTCCTCTTTGCCTTGGACGCTACTTCTTTTCTGTTCACCCAGGCCCAGCCTTTTGGTTGGTGTATGCCCTGTTATTTCCCTGATCATGAGGGTTTTTTTTTTCTTCGCCGTGTCCACTGCCTCCTGAACTTTCTATTTTCCAGTCAGCCTTTTTGTTTTTTCTGTTGCTTCTTGAAGTTTTCAATTTCTGCCAGTCTTCAGCTTGGGCTCGACTGATCGGACAGGTTTGTCTTGGAAGTCCTGAAGCATGGTCAGTAATCTTGCTTTGCCCACTTTGTAGTTCTCACTGATGAACTTCCAGGGTAGCTTCAGGTTTGCTTGTTGGCAGTAGAGCGTAATGTCAGTGCGACCAGATGGGACACCAAGCATTTCCTTGTGTACTTGTTGAATTTGGCCACAATTGAGTCCACTGTGCTCATGCTAGTAGAGTATGACCAGTAAAGGCCAAAGAAGCTTTGGAATCAGCATGCATATATATGTGTAAATGTATGTATGCAGGTACGCATACATACATTGACAGTGATCACTCTTAAGATTTTGTCAGTCAGTTTGTTGCCACAAATGCCTTCTTATGTACCATAAAGAAAGCAACCAGTACTACCAGTGCTATTATTTTCTGGCGGAATCTTTTTCCCACACACCCATTCACCACACCCTTGACCCTTTTCTCTCCTTAGTTCCCCCTCCACAACATATGAAAACAGAAATAACTGGTTTGCTCTGCTATGTTGAATAGAAAGGGCTGAAAGGTGTTAGTTAAATCATAATGCAGGTTGTATGACAAAGCCATCGTAACCTCAGAGATTCTTGTACCATTTCATTGGAAATTTTCAGGGTTGAGATCAAAATCATGGGTATGAAAATTGTAATATGAAAAAAGGCAACTGCTGCACTTGTTCTTGTCAGCAACTGAGTGGCAGGACCCAAGTAACTTTAGTGCTGTGGCCACCCATCACACACACACACACACACACACACACACACACACACACACACACACACTCTTACACACACACACACACACACACACACACACACACACTCACACACACACACACACACACACACACACACACACACTCACTCTCTCTCTCTCTCTCTCTCACACACACACACACACACACACACACACACACACACACACACACACACACACACACACACACACACACACACACACACACACACACACACACACACACACACACACACACACACACACACACACACACACACACACATATTAGAGAGAAACTCATCATGGAGTGACTGGTAACAATGCGGATGATAGTGGCGGTCTCATTGCAACAGCATTATATCTGGTAGGGAAAACGCTTCTGTGCCAACCAGTTGTGTGCCCAAATCCAACCAGTGATCAGTAATGAAACAGTGGGAGGGGATGGGCGTTTACAATCTTTTTATGGTAATTTATTGTATTTGTCAGTTATTGCCCTTCTTGATGCATTTTTCACTCATGAAATGTTAGTTCGTCCCACCAGTGACCTTGCTGTGCATGTGTTTCTGCTCCAGAACGACAGAAAAGGAAGGCCTGTGCCATGCCAACGCCACGACCTGTTTTACAGCACTGCTCTGTCTTCTTCACAGTATTCCGTCCCTGCAGCTGTACAGCAGTTTGCAGTGCAGGGTATGTGCCACTATTCCCGGTGGGGATGCTGAGAGATCTTTCACTATAAATAGCTCCTCTGGCTTCCAGAAGTTCTCCGCTGATATTAGTAACTTCCTCTTTTCTGAACAGTTAACAAGTAGGGTAACTCCTGCTTCCACAAGAAAACATAACTCCAGAGGAATGCTGCTTACGACACTGGAGTTATGTTTCCCTGTGGGAGCAAGGGTTACCCTGCTTGTTAATTGTTTATTATTTACAGTCCCTGCCTCACTTCACATTTATTTTCCTGTTTTCTGTCAGTCTTTGCTTTAACCTTTCTTTTTTTTTTCTTTTTTCTCTCCTTTTTCTATGTTGTCTGCTTTTCTGTAAGTCTGTTGTGCTTTTTTTGTTGTTGATAATGTTGTGTACTGTTGTTCTGCCTTTGCAGAGCATTTCCTTTGTTCTGGAAACTCTTTTTAACAGTTTTTAATTGGTCACAATTTATGACAAGCTAGTTTTTATGTCGTAATCTGGTGACTAGGTATCACACATTCTAGGCTATAACTGTACCATTATGGTAGCGACACCTGCCAAATTGAAAAAAAAAAAATCAGAAAAAAAACAACATACAAGTCGCAATCAGTCAATCCGTCGCTAGAAAGTAGCTGTAAAAACTGATGACAACAATGGAGAAAGTATTTCAAAGTGAGGTGACTGCAGGTGGAAACTGAAATGCATTTTAAAAGGAAATTAAAGTAAATTGGTCAGATAGCAGGGACAAACAAATTACACAACAAAACACAATGCGTTTTAATCTCTTAGGTCTTCTTCAAGCAAGATAATCAACTATCAGGACAATGAAAACAAAGAACAGCAATCACTTACCTTCTAAAATTCGGCGTAAGATCTAAAAATGGAAAAGCAAGACGTCTGTATTCTGAGATTTGACTATCTTGTCTTGGCAAACAAGAGGAAAGAGCAATACATGGAGTGAAGGAAAAAAGATCAGCCGTTCAGATTCTCTTTCATCACTGTTCTCAGGGACACTAAAGCCACTGTCATCAGTGTGTCAGACATGAATTATTACAAGGGTATTTCATCAACGATGGTCATGTTGTCCACGGACTTATGGTATTTCCACCTCCGTGCTTATGCTCGCTGTGTATTTTGTATTGTCTGCTGTCAAGACTATGCATACTTTTTTTTAAATAGTTAACAATTGTGGACAACTGCGATTTTTTTTTTTTTTTTTTTTTTTTTTTTTTTTTTTTTTTTTTTTTTTTTGCGCCGAGAAAGTTCACTGAGCTGAATATGCCACCATTTGTCGATTGATGTATACCGTTGGACGTCTGCCGTTTTTGGGCCAGATCGATAGAAAATAGATCTTGTGACACAGTGTCCTGTTCTGAAGCAAATGATTGGCTTGTAAGAACTTTTACATATGTTTCAGAAGTATTGCTCATGATCAGGGGGCATTGTAGTGGCAAGGATATGTTTTCACCAATGAAAGCCAGCTGCTTGAACCAGCATAACTGGAATTGGTGGTTTGGCTTTTATTTTGACAAGAATCAGTCATCTTGCTTTGACAGTGTTATTACTTGGAAGCGACATTAGTCCTTGAATACTGACTCCGTTTCAAAACAGCTTCTTCTTCTTCTTCTGCGTACGCAGGCTGATACTTCTGTGGACACTCCCTATATGGACAGACAAGTATTAATCCCATCTATCCAACAAAGGGAGTGGAGTTTTGTGTGTATGACCGTTTTTTTTTTATCCCACCACTAAGGCAGCCATACTCCATCTTGGGGGGAAGATGAATGCTATGTGTAACGTGTCATCCATACCAACTACCACACTGGCCTTCTCTTCTGAAAGTTGGTGATGGGATTTTACATGTGTGCAAGATGTTATGCGTGAGTTCACACACGGAACCTCAGTTTATAGTCTCATTCAAAGGACTGTAAAGGAAATGAGTCAGAACTATGTTAACTCTGAGGGTAAAATCCCCCTGTACCGAAACGGCCCGGCAGAGATTCAAACCCGCAACCCTTGGATTACAAGTCCGGCACTCTACCAACTGATCTATTCTGGCCCCCTCAAAATAGCTGTTGTCTGTAGGAGGACTTCAAAGTGGTGTCCTGCACATAATGGCCCAAACAGGCACCATTGAACAGCACCACAGTGACTGAGCGGCGGTGCATGTTTCCCTTGGTGGATTGCCACTGATAACCTGATACCTATTGCTCCCTTTGGAGTGCTGGGGCTTGCTACTGGACAAGTCTTGGTGTGGCTGTGTGTCGGGCAGCTCAAATGAGGGCGATCGGAGTAACAAACCCACCAGGCACTGCGTTTTCCGTGTAGAATACTACAATTTCATTGACAATGTTACACTGCTACACTTTGTGATGTAAAGCTACGCCAAAAAGCAATAACTTTATTAAGAAACTAAAAAGAAGCACACACTCACTAAAGAACTTAACTGCAGCTTAAAGCTAAGACAATGTAGACTGAAGAGTTATTTCGTCAAAAAAATGGCCATGATCAGGAAAGATAGGATGAAAAAGTGGAAGGAAAATTGCTGAAGATGATCGTGATTTTGCTGCTTTGTCAACTGGTTTTATTGTCAGCCATTTTGATTTTGTGTAGGTCACGTGGTAACGAGTGAGTGAGATTTCCATCCTGTCAGTCTACCATCATGTTGTATGCAAAGCGAGATGTGACAGAAAGTTCTGTTAAGTCAACTCATTGCATCATATACAAGTGCTACACTTAAATTTGTGATGCTGTTCTTAAAATGTCAAAATGCTACACTTTGTGCTTCTAAGGTCTTGGCAGGTCAGGAGCAATGCTACAAGAAAAACACAGAAGTTGAGACGGCAAAGAAAATCTTGAATTGTTCTTGAAATTTTCTAGTTGTGATACATAAACCGGGAGAACAAACTTGATGAACTGTTATACACACAAAAAGCCTTTCATCAAAGTTTGTTATTACTAGTGTGAGGTGATAGCATTTTCATTATGGTAAGTTTCATATCTTGTTTATTGGTTGTCTGCAAAGGGTGTACGTTTCTAATTAAAGAGTTTGCTATTGGATAACGGTGCAGGGTAGACAAATCAGTTATATATGTATGCAAGGAAAAGTTAACAAGTTGTTTGTCTGTGTACGAGCATGTGCCTCTGTGTTGGTGTAGCTCGTTGTGGAAGCTCTTCAAGCAATCCACAGTCTGGTTGTCAACGCCAAAGTGGAGGTGGAGCCACACCTGGGTCAACTCCTGGCTGCTGTCAAGGTAATGTATGGTCAAGCTCTAACCCTGTACACTTTCTGTAAACAATTCAAGCGAGTTGCATCAAAGATAATGATATGAAAAGAAAGCCTGTGCAGGGTTCATACAGGTCCATGCACCCAGGAAAAATGGAAGAGCTTTCTTCCAGGGCATAGCAAAAGCTTGAAAAATAGTACAGGCAAAAAAGTCCTGAAAGTTTGAAAAGTTGTCATTTAAAATTTTACTTTCAAGTTAGCATGAACCTAAACTGTGTTCTCCAAGAAGATTGAGGGAGAGAGAGGAGGTTGGGGGGGTGGGGTGGGGGTGGGGGGAGCATGCTAACATTTGTTGATCACCCTGAAAACTTGATAGCAGATGTCTTCACACTGCTTGCCAGCTGCTTGAATTATTCCCCTTTGCGTATCACGTTTGTTACTTGCATTTTAGGATTAACGTTGGAAACATCTTGTGCTCAGTGAAGCTGGAGAAAGGCGATTGCTTTTTCAGTGATGGTTGGCTACAAAAGAAAGACCACGGAGACTGGTTGGCTCCTGTGTTGATGGGGGACTAAAAAGGCTGATTTCAAAGTGGGGTAACCGCTAGTGGAAATTGAAACATAGAGGCAAAAAAGGGGGATCGCTGAGCTGCTGAACAAAAGAACAAATGAATTACCAAACACACACACACACACACACACACACACACACACACACACACACACACACACACACACACACATGCTATGCGTTTCAACCTATTAGGTCTTCTTCAGGCAGGAAAAACAGCATTCCAAACAGTGGAAACCAAAGATGAACAGTCACGTATCTCTTTGATCTTGGTGCATAAGTGACAGTTTGTTCATTCTTCACACACAGCTCTGGTTTTAACAACCTGCCAGGGCTCTGCAGTCAACCAGACTGTAAGTGTCAGGATTTTGCCGCTTCTTCTGTTCATATATTGGCCCTGTGTCTCCTACAAAAAAAGCTACAGCTTATGTCAAGATGACTTTTTCCTCCGCTGCACTGAGTACAATATTTAAGGACAGGATTTTGCATTTTACGTTTTAAAAAAAAAAAAAAAAAAAAAAAAAAGCAACAAAATGAACAAAAACACTCAAACAGTAAAATGAACAAAAACACCCAAATAGTCCACTTTTGCTAAATTGTACCTATTATTAATGCTGTGTAATTTTCTTCATGGATTAATGTCAAAACTATTTTCACTGTCGTTGTTTCTGTCTCCGTATTTCTGGTTTGGGTGAGAGAAAACAACCTTCTCTCAGTGCAACAAAATGAAGTCAAGGATATGATTGTTGCTTTACAATCATCATGCACCTGCTGTTGGTTCTGTTTATGGTGAAATAGAAATCATTTTATAGGAAGCCTATTTCATTTAGAAACTGCTGGGAGTAAAAAAAAAAGGTTTTTAAGTATCCATGGTAAGAGAAATGCTCCAAAATGCTCTTTTGGTGCTTTATAGTGAGGATGCCTCTCATTTTTTGTCAGCTGGAAAAGTCTCATGTTGTATTGCAATGTTGTGAAGAAAAGTGAAATGTATTGTGGTCTGGTGCAGTATAAATATGGTTTGGTGTAGTGTAAGGAAATATGTACCGCAGTGCTGTATATCAATTGATTTTTTCATATTTGCTAGACACAGTTCTTCTTCTTCTTCTGCATATGCAGGCTGATACTCCTGTGGACACCCCCTGTATAGAAAGGCGAGGATTAATCCGATCTACCCAATGAAGGGAGTGGAGTTTGTGTGTATGATCATTTTTTAACCCGCCATTAAGGCAGTCATACTCCAACTTTAGGGAAAACTTTGACGCAATGTTTTAGCGTATACTTTTTTTTATCTGACAACATTGCCTGTCTGAGCATCACAGTTTTTTTGCTTTTTTTTTCAGGGATACATGTTCCATGGCCTGGGTCACCAGTCACGATCTCTCCAGAGCTGTTTCCAACAATAGCCGCAGGCTATGACACCCAATCTCCCACAGGGGGCACTGCCATGTCTGCCGCTACACCAAGGACTGACCAAGCCACCCCAACCTCCACCAAGGCAAGAAACAAGAAAACGCGCAAGAAGAAAAGCGGAGCAAGCGAAGAAGTGTTGTCTGGTGAAAGAAAGTATGGGCAACGATACCGAACAGACTGAGAAACATCCGGGGGATTGTTTGTTGCCTGGGTTGGAGTCTTCATTTCACCTGTCATGGGCAAAGTGGACAAGTTCCGATTCAGAGTTTTCGGATTCAGAGGAGGCAGGGCAGGGTGGGGTAAAGGTCACCTTCACAGCACCAAAGTGAGGATCGCTGCCTTCACCTGTTTGGCTGGTGTGTGCAAGGTACGTGGCAGGTGAATGGTCAGTCATAAATATCAACAACACTCAGATACTTGCATGTCAAACTACCTCCATCAGTAGATCATTATACAGAATCAAGGTTGTTCATCCAGGGTTTTTTTTTTTTTTTTTTTTTTTTGGGGGGTGGGGTGGGGGGAGGCATTTTTTTTTTAACAATATCCAGTTTGTCCAGTATACATTTTGCTGAAAAGAACTTGATCTCAGATTAGTCGAGCAAGAATTCAGAAAGCTGAAAGTTTTGATTTCTGTTAAGAAAATTGAAAAGTGTTTGCTTTGATGCAATTTCACTGTTCTTTCCACAGCTGGTGGACAAACGATCTATGTTTGGGTACTGGCCCTTCTTCATTCCGGACTCTGCGGCATCAGGAAACTCGCCGCAAGTTCAGAGCCTGTTTACATCCATACTCAAAGACCCTTCGCCCAAGGTGGGGATGTTGTCCACCTTTTTCAGGTCTTGGAAGTTGTGGTGAGGGTGATGGTTGGTGATGATAATGTTAAATGGTTGTCAGATGGTTTTGATTGGTGTGTGTGTGTGTGTGTGTGTGTGTGTGTGTGTGTGTGTGTGTGTGTGTGTGATTTATTTAACGTCTTTCCACTAATCGTGATATTAGACGATTGTGTGTGTGTGTGTGTGTGTGTGTGTGTGTGTGTGTGTGTGTGTGTGTGTGCATTATTGTGTGTTCATATATCTTTATATAGACTGTGTATGGACTGTGTAGACTGTTGTGTGTTCTTGTGTCTTTGTAGTGTGTGTACATGTACTGATATTTCTTTTGTGTGATTACTTTGTAGCCTTGATGGTTTAAAAAACAAAAAAAGAGAAATGTTTGATATCCTACACTAAATACAGTGACTGCCATTGGACACTTTAACTCTTTCATTCCTACTTTTCTATGAACCATACTTCCTCTTGTTCCTAGATTCTTATAAAACGAGTATTCCCTTCATTCCTGGATTTAGAGAAAAAAAAAAAGAAGTATAAAGTGAGAAATAGCACATATGCAGTAGCAAACTGGCCAGAAGAGAGCGGCGACCACTTTCCCATGCTGTAGTGGGCCGTCTGGCATCCATTCCATTCATAAACACTGCAGCGCGAGCGACCCCGGTCATGACGTATACCGATGACGCGACTCGCGCGAAGTTCTAAGCGCTTACAGTGAGAACTGATTTTCTGGGCTGCAGGAAAGAAAGGAGGGATGTTGTACTGCCTGGTTTTCCAGGCTGCAGGAAGGAAGGGAAGGATTTCTGCATACCAGAAAACGAGTTGTAGGGATGAAAGAGTTAAATATGCTTCCTATATGTGGCTGGGGTGGGGGGGGGTGGGGGGGGGGGCACTATATCCGTTAATTTCACTGTAGAGTACTTGTAACATAGGTGTTATCAGTCAGGCAGTTAACTGAACCATAGGTCTTTGTATGTTAGGGTTATCTGAGCGGCTTTGTACTTGTTGGCAGTCAAGGGCCGAACATGTGATGTTTTCCTTCTGGTAACAGTGTCGTATGGGGGCGCTGGTGTCTCTAACAGCTATGCTGGATGGAACGAAACAGTTCATGGCGGCAGCAGAAGAAAGGTGACTTACATGGTTGGCTTAAAAGTCTGTCTGTCTGTCTCTCCCTCTTTTCACTTTTTTTTGACAGGTAGGCGATCTCTCTCTCTTTCTCTCTCATACATGCATGTACGTACACATGCACTCATTTATGTACACGCGCACATAAGCACACACATAGACACACATGTGCGTGCACACACTTTCTCACACATACACACACACACACACACACACACACACACACACACACAACACACACACACACATGCGCATGCCTTCAAACATACACACACACACACACACACACACACACACACACACACACACACACACACACACACACACTCCCACACACACACACACACATACACACATCTCTCCCACACACAATCTCTCTCAAACTCTCTCTCTCTCTCTCTCTGTCTCCCCTGTGTCTTTCTCTGTCTGTCTCTGTCTCTTTATCTTTTAAAACGTGAAGAAGCTCCATGGTGCATTCCATGTCATGTTCCACTCACAGTGAAACATATTCTTTAAATTGTTGGGACTTGCACAATGTGAGACATTAACACTGTACACAGCAGACTCGATAAAAACCCTGTTCAGAGATGTCCCACCTGACGTGATCTTTGAGTTTCTGAAAGAGATAAACATTTTTCTTTTTTTTTTTTTTTTTATTGAACTTAACATTTTTCATTTGATCTAAGATTTAAGAAAGAAAAGATTTTTATGAAGTTTCTCTGGTGCATTTTTAGATGGTGTATTTTAAAGAGATGAGTGAAAGTTTTTTTTTTTTCTTTTTTTTTTTTTTTTTTTTTAATGACTTGAGAGTTGATTTTAATGTGGTGACAGCCCTGATATGGCCCTTTGCGGTCGGCTGGGCTATAAGCATCATTACCTTAACCTTACCTCTGTCTCTGTCTGACGGTCTGTCTATATGTCTGTCTCTCTCACTCATTCATATATTCTTGCTCTCTCTCTCTCTCTCTCTCTCTCTCTCTCTCTCTCTCTCACACACACACACACACACACACACACTCACACACTCACACTCTCACACACACACACATGCACACACACTCTCTCTCACTCTCAGTGTCTCGCTCTTTTTCTCCTTTTTTTTTCTTCTATACTGTAACTGTGGTTTCATTTGTTAGTTCCAACATGCGAACGTCCTTCACCCCTCTGTCCAACGTGCTGGGTGCCATGATTCGTGAACTGCACAGGGCTCTGCTTCAGGCTCTGGTCGTGGAAAATTATAACCTCACCTTGACCCAGCTCATCAAGGTCAGTTGTTGTTAACATTGCTTAACACCTTTTTTTTTTTTCTTCGGAAATTCATCTTTTGAAATGGCCCAAAAACAGAATTATGCGTCATATACTGTATTCTGTCAGACCATAGCATTCTACGGCAGTTAGTCAGGTCTGCCAGGACGAAGATTTTGTGGCTAATGCAGTAATAAGATAGTCACGTGACGCCCACCCTACTTCTGCCGTGGGAAGAAGCCGATGTCAGCTTCCTTTACCTCATTTGTCTTCTTCGGCCTGCCGTCCAAGCAAGATAAGTCTTGTGCTCTGTCTCGCCTTTCTTCTGCCTTTGTGTAAAGATTGCTTGTGTATTTGCTTCTTTACTTATTTCATTTGTGGCTTGCACTAAACCCTGGGTACACTTGCCGTGTGAGGCTTCGGTTGACGTGCTTTATTTTAATTCATGCTTATCCCTTGTCGCTCTCGATTCTCCCACCGGTGTTTACTCGAATTTTGCCTTGTGTCTGTGCTCTCGCAATTTCGCTACGTTCCTGTTGATCTTGCGACTTTGTACTTTCGTCTCCAGTGCAACTTCGCGTTCCCGCACCGGACACGCATCCCTTATAATTGATTAATCTTTCTCCTAAAATTGATTAATCTTTATACCGCTCTTGCGCTGTGCGCGTCTCTTCGCTTATTTGCGCCCGACATTTCCACTTGGCCGCCATCTTCTCCTCGCCGGTCATCCTCAGACATTTGCCTCACTCGTACCTCGGCGTTTGTGCCCCCTTGTGCCATCTCCTAGAGGCAGCCTACTGGCGTTCAGAAAACCCCTTTATAAGTTTTTATTTAAGGGATATCCGTGTGACCAGGGCTGATGGTTCTAAAGGGATTTCCTTTGTGGCGGCTAATGCAGCCATATCGGTTAACCGCAAGAACCACTAGGGCACTCACCCTCCTCCTATTCCTGTAAATTCTGCTATGGTCTGACAGGGTACAGTATATGACGCCAAAATGGGGAGTTTGTATTATACTCCCTGTTTGGCTAGTATACTTACCATGTCAGACTCTAATGCCCGCCCTACCTTCCCCTCTTGCTCCAAGGTTCTCGGGGGTTTCCTTGAGCGCAGGCCTCGCTGAATGAGGTAAAGGAAGCTGACACCAGCTTTATTCCCCCACGGCGGAAGTAGGGTGGGCATCACGTGACTGTCTTATTACTGCTGCGTTAGCCACAAAATCTTCGGCCTGGCAGAGCTGACTAACTGCCGTAGAATGCTATGTCTGACAGGGTAAGTATACTAGCCAAACAGGGAGTATAATACAAACTCCCCATATTTGGTTTAAAAAAAAAAAAAAAAAAGAGAAAAAGACAGTCAAAAATGTGCAGATGAACTTGTATATTTCTTAAACTGGAAGCGGAACTTTTCTTTGTGTGAAGTCACACAGTGTTCCATCTGTGTGAGTCCTGTGGAGCCAAGCACCGTTGCTGTCAAACAGGGGAAACAGGCTGTTCAGAATTCCCAGTCTCCTGTTGGTGGTAGAGAGAAAGAAGCAACTTGCTGCTCATGAAGGAAGAAATCTGTATGGCTGTCTTCAATGCCAATCCCCAAAGAATAAATGGAAGTGGGTGTGGCAGAAGGATACCAACAGTCAAAGACGTCATCATCAAGTATGGTGCAAGGAACTTGATTTTTTGTATTAGAGTCAGTAATGAAATAAAATAAGGAACTGACAGAAAAGAAAAATGATGAAACGGAAATCATGCTGACCAAATACTTTTTTTTTTCAGTTTTCAAGTTTCAATCCCCATGCAGCATTATGCATTTGAAGAGCAAGAAGATAATTGAAAAAATGCTGTCTGATGTGTAATCTTGCATGATATGTTCTGGTAGTTGTTTCCCCACCAGTGTGTATTGGGATGTTCTAAGAGGAATATAACAAAAACTGAAAGAACTAACGAACCCCCTTTCTACCAAGAGGAATGTACTCTTGCTTCACTTTGAAGAATGTGCATTAATTCCCTTATCAGATTTCTTGTCACTTGTGTGTAAAGAATACAGATTGGGAAAAGCAAGTTGTCTTTCCAAGTAAGTATTACGAAAAATTTTTTTTTTTTTTTTTTTTGTCTTAGTGTTTGGCCACCCTGGTGGTGAATGTTCCCTACCACCGTCTGCAGCCAGGCCTTCTGTCCAGAGTGGTCAAAAACAATTACGTCACTTTCTCTCACACAAAGGTGCAGTGTATTTTTATCAGTATAAAGGGCTGTGAGAGTGTGTGTGTGTGTGTGTGTGTGTGTGTGTTTCAGCTGCAGCAGCAGAGTCTAAAGAAGGACCAGGTGTAAAATGATAAATAAGATAAGTAAATGAAAAAAAAAACAATTGAGAAAGGTAATATCAGCATTAACACGTTAGAGAGAGACGAACTTGCTTGTTAGTGTATATGAAGGAGAGGGTATTTGTTGGTGCCTGAACCACAGTTAATTATGATTTGTGAGCATTAGTATTAAATAGTGACAGCATGTTTTATTTACAAGTGTTTGATTAATTTTTGCCTTTGTCATAGTATTAAATAGTGACAGCATGTTTTATTTACAAGTGTTTTCTTTCTTTCTTTCTTTCTTTCTGCTGACACTGCCTGTATAGACAGGCAGTGGAGATTTGTGTATGTGGCCATTTTATTTACAAGTGTTTGATTAATTTTTGCCTTCATAGTTTTGATAAAAAGAGCACTTTGAATTCATTGTCTCGGAAGTCTTATCACAATCCATTGTCATCATCATCATCACGGTAATGGTTGTCACTCGACAGATTCGAACGTCCGCGTGGCATGCTGACCTGTCTAGGAGCTATGGTCAGCCATCAGCCGCCGCTGATGGAAGTGTTTCACATTGTGCAGTCACCAATGCCCCCTGTGGGCATGACCACTTCAGCCAAGGCCATGTCCATCCTTCCCCCTACCGCTCTTAATGACTCAGGTAATACAGAGAGAATGACGAGAACCAGATCACTTTGTCTTGGAATGGAGGAGAGGAAGAGGGATAGGGAAAGGTGGGATAGAATGGCGGTGGATCTAGTTACCTTTCTTTTATTTTAATGCCTAAAGTGACTGAAACAAAGCTGTTGAAAGGTGAATAGAGGTGGGGGGAGGAGGGGGGGGGGGTGTGTGTGGGCCAACCCATTTATCTCTTGAAGTATACTCTGGCTGAAAGGATTGTGAAAAGGAGGTGTGCTGTAGCAGAACTCTTGATGTTACATAGCATGTGATATTCACTCTCACCAAAATTATTTGGGGGGGCAGGAAAGGGGGACGAAGAATTTGGTTGTGCACTTTTCTCACTTATATAGATACGTGTTTGGAGTATATGAGTGTATGTATGTGTAGATTAGGAGTAAATGAAGCAACAGTAGTAGCTAAAGTCATAGTAATGCCACTTTCATTTTAGAATCTTCTCAGTAAATGTCATTTTAGATGAGTGTTTACATACATGAGATTCGGTGTTAAGAAATAACACAGTCATATCCAACATCTAAGCGTGTTCAAAATCAAATCACCACTGGAAAAAAAAAAGAATGTGTTCAGACAATATAGACATCACTGTGTGTATAGTGACTGTGTGATGACAGACATGGAATCACTGTGTGTATAGTGACCAAGTGATGTCGGGCATTGAATCACTTTGTGTATAGTGACCATGTGATGTCAGGCATTGAATCGCTGTGTGTATAGTGACTGTGTGATGACAGGCATTGAATGTGTGATGACAGGCATTGAATCGCTGTGTGCATAGTGACCGTGTGATGACAGACATTGAATCACTGTGTGTATAGTGATCATGTGACGACAGGCATCGAATCACTATGTGTACAGTGACCGTGTGATGACAGACATTGAATCGCTGTGTGTATAGTGACCGTGTGATGACAGACACTGAATCACTGTGTGTATAGTGTCCGTGTGATGACAGACATTGAATCACTGTGTGTATAGTGACTGTATGATGACAGGCATTGACAGCCACAGCACCTCCTCACCCTCCAGCACCACCACCACCGAAACATCTGGCACTGCTGGTCTCCCAGCCGGAGTGCCCCTCATGTGTTCTTCAGGCACTGGCACACCCACTCTGGGCGCATCCTCACCTGGCATTCAGACACCTGTCTTCACTGATCAGGTAAAAGAACAAGAGAGAGACTTACACCTGTCTTCACTGATCAGGTAAGGGGACGAGTGAGAGACATACACCTGTCTTCACTGATCAGGTAAGGGGACAAATGAAAGACATACACCTGTATTCCCTGATCAGATAAGGCGACAAATAAGAGACGTTTGTCTTCAGTGATCATTAAGGAGACAAATGAGAAACATACGCCTGTCTTAAATGATCAGGTAAAGGGACAAATGAGAGACATTTGTCTTTGGTGATCATTAAGGGACAAATCAGAGATGTACGCCAGGCATACATCTCTGATTTGTCCCTTAATGATCAGTCATCAGGTAAGATCAGGTCAGGCGTACATCTCTGATTTGTCCCTTAATGATCAGTCATCAGGTAAGATCAGGTCAGGCGTACATCTCTGATTTGTCCCTTAATGATCAGTCATCAGGTAAGATCAGGTCAGGCGTACATCTCTGATTTGTCCCTTAATGATCAGTCATCAGTAAGATCAGTGATCAGGTCAGGCGTACATCTCTGATTTGTCCCTTAATGATCAGTCATCA
The DNA here is from genome assembly GCA_016801955.1 of Conus betulinus. Taxonomy (NCBI): domain Eukaryota; kingdom Metazoa; phylum Mollusca; class Gastropoda; order Neogastropoda; family Conidae; genus Conus; species Conus betulinus. Next base: position 39,812 of record JADBJO010003722.1, read on the forward strand.
GGTAAGATCAGTGATCTGGTAAGAGCACAAATCAGAGACTTATAACCAGTCTTCAATGATCAGGTGCCCACAAATGCGAAACGTACACCTAGACAGGTAAAGGATGAGCAAGAGACATACACCTGTCTTCAGTGGTCATTAAGGGAACAAATGCGAGACAGACAGTCTGTCTTCAGTGATCAGGTAAGAGCACAAATGAGAGTCATACACCTACCTGTCTTTACTGATCAAGTAAGGGGGGATAAACAAGAGACAAATGCCTGTCTCCAGCTAAGGGGCAAATGAGAGACATATACCTCTCTTCAGTGATCAGGTATGAAGACAAATGCTAGACAAACATCCACCTTCATTGATCAGGTAAGGATATAACCTGTTTTCCACGATCAGGTAAGGGGACACATGAGAGTCGTATATCCGTCCCTACTGATCAGGTAAGGGGACAACAGTAGACGTACACCTGCCTTTACTAATCGGATCAGGATAGGCACACACCTTTCTTCATTGATCATGTAAAGGCAGACATACAACTGTCTTCACTTATCAGGTAAGGGTTAGCATACACCTGTATTTACTGATCAGAAAAGGGTTAACGCATACTTGTCATCGCTGATAAGATGTGGGTTGACATATACCTGTCTTCACTGATCAGGTAAGAGTCAACGTACACCTGTCTTCACTGATTAGTTAAGGGTTGATATATACTTGTCTTCACTGATCAGGTAAGGTTTGATATATATCTGTCTTCACTGATCAGGTAAGGTTTGATATATACCTGTCTTCACTGGTCAGGTAAGGTTTGATATATACCTGTCTTCACTGATCAGGTAAGGTTTGATATATACCTGTCTTCACTGATCAGGTAAGGTTTGATATTACCTGTCTTCACTGATCAGTTATGGGTTGATACATACTTGCCTTCACTAATTGGGTAAAGGTTGACATTTACATGTCTTCACTAATCAGGTAAGGGTTGACATTTACCTATCTTCACTAATCAGTAAGGGTTGACATTTACCTGTCTATACAGATGAGGTAAGGGTTGACATTGACCTGTCTTCACTGATGAGGTAAGAATAGACATTTACCTGTCTTTACTGATCAGGTGAAGGAAGACGCACAACAGTTTTCATTGATCAGGTAAGGGTTAATGTGACCTACACCTGTCTTCACCGATCAGGTAATGATAGGCTCAGCTGTGTTGATCAACATCATCCTCACTTTTATGCCACACAGTACCCCACATATTAGACTCAAAGCCCACCCACCAAGCGACCACACACAGAAACCTCCCAAACAATCCGACACCAGCAAACAAAGAGAAATCATTCCCCCAGTGACTCAGCCCTCCATCTCATTCCCAGATGGTGCAGACCCAAGTCCAGGGCACCTCCTGGCTGATCAAGCTATGCCTGAAGAACATCCTGCCCCAGCCAGCACCGTCTTCTCTGGTGGGTCGAGGCGGGGGGCACGGTGGTGGAACCCCTGCCTGTGCGGCTGGAGTCGTTGCAGGTCCTGGCCACGATGTGCAAAGGTTACTTCCCTGTGATAAGGTCAGGAGGGGGATGTAGAGGGGGAAGGGAGGAGGGGGAACTGTGTGTGTGTGTGTGTGTGTGTGTGTGTGGGTCTGGAGGGAGATGTAGAGGTGAAGGGGGAGGGGAGACTCTGTGTGTGTGTGTGTGTGTGTGTGTGTGTGTGTGTGTGTGTGTGTGTAGCTGTCTGTCTGTCTCTCTATGGGTCTTGAGGGAGATGTAGAGGGAAATGGATGAGGGGAGACTCTGTGTGTGTGTGTGTGTGTGTGTGTGTGTGTTGGCTCCCTTTATCCCTCTTTTCTGTCTGTCTAGCTATCTGTCTGTCTGTCGCTGTGTGGGTCTGGAGGGGGATGTCGAGGGAAGGAAGGAGGGGAGACTGCGTTTGACTCTGTCTTGGCTCCCTTTGCCCCTCCTGTTTGTTTGTCTTTCTATGTCTCTCTCATTCTCTCTGTCACTCTTTTTTAATCTGTCTCACCGTCTGTCTCCCCTCTCTCTCTCTCTCTCTCTGTCTCTCTCTCTCTTTCTCTCTCTCTCACCCTCTCTGTCTCTCTTTTTTATCTGTCTCACCGTCTGTCTCCCCTCTCACTCTCTCTCTGTCTCTTTTTCTGTCTCTCTCTCTGTCTGTCTGTCTCTCTCTCTCTCTCTCTCTCTCTCTCTCTCTCTCTCTCTCTCTCTGCATCACTGTCTTGTGTCTCTCCCTGTCTCATTTTGTTTTGTCTGTCTGCTCTTTCTCTGTCTCTTTCTGTCTCTGTCATATATACACCATGTGCATGCATAAATGTGACAATCTTGTAAAAGACACAAACACACACATACACATACATGCACATGCATGCACACACACACACACACACACACACACACACACACACACACACACACACACACACACACGCACACACACACAGCTTATTCTCTTTTCTCTCAATAGCCAGTCTTTTGTTTGTGCATGTATGTGTGCGTGTGATACAAAGAATTAGATAATAGATTAAATGTGCATGTATATTTATAGCATGAATAAGTGTGTTAGTAGTATATATATATATGTATACAAATGCATGTACCAACATGCTTGTGGTTTATCAGTTTTTGCCTTTAAAAAAAAAAAAAATTCTTCCTCTTTCTTATCAGCAGTGCAAGATGAAGGATGATGAGGGGTA
>JADBJO010003722.1:47500-50000 GCA_016801955.1 Conus betulinus
CTGTCCCCTGTGAGTGTTTTGTTCTGGCTGCTTTTTGTTTTGTTTGTTTTTACTTTGTTTTGATTGGGGGGAGGGGTGGTGGTGGGTGTGTGGGGATACGATAGTAACAATGTTCACAGTGGCAGTACAGAAAATGCTCTGTGTGTGTGTTCGTGTGCGTGGATGTGTGTGCGTGTGTGTGTGTGTGTGTGTGTATGTGTGTGTGTGTGTGTGTGTGTGTGTGTGTGTGTGTGTGTGTGTGTGTGTGTGTGTGTGTGTGTGTGTGTGTGTGTGTGTGTGTGTGTGTGTGTGCATGCATTTGTAAGCGAGTGTGGGCTGGGGGAGATACATGTGTGCTTTATTTAAATCATTGGGTTCAGCTGATTTTTTAAAATCAATCATTGTATTTTCAAGGATCAAAGGCAGTTGGTAATCGATTTTTTCACAACAGTTAGTTATATATTTAATATTTAACTGTTGGTGCTGTAGTGATGGCTTCAAATGGTTCCAGAATGTCATGCAGAGTACAAAAGACAAAGGAATTATTAGGAAGTGACTTGGTATACAATCAAACAGTTACCTCTCTTCACCTGCTATTAGCTTGCCTGGTATAAGCAGTGCATCTCTCCATGACTCCACATCCAACATCTTCATTCAAGGTATGGGAGAGTGTGGAGGTTCCAGAGGCTGACTGAAGAAGTTCCAGATGGACAACAAGAAAGACTGGATTGGTCATATATCTCTACACTGTTGCTCATGACCAGAGACAGTGAATGGTGGGGATCCCTGACTGCCTTACAACCTAGTCACACAACAGTAATGGAAAATTGTAATTGATAGTCATTGCATAGTAATAATAACAATGTTCACAGTGGCAGTACAGAGAATGATCATGATTAAAACAAAAGAAGTTTTAGTGAACAATCAGTGAAACTAGCCTTCTAGGCAAAACATACTCAAAACTGTCCCTAGCCGTGAACTTGACCCTTTCTCTGAACCTCGTGGTGTTGTTTTCAAGGATGACCTTTGTGGCCGATGCTGCCAACGCCATGCTGAAGTGCCTGGTTGTGCCCAGCATCAACGTGAAGATCAAAGCGGCCTGGTCCCTGGGCAACCTGTGTGATGCCTTGGTGGTCAACAAGTGAGTACAGCCTGATCTTGCCCTCCTGTTGTTGCGGGGGAACGGCCGGCCGGCTGCTACACGTGGTGCTATCTGAGCAGTCAAGTGTGACGTTTTTGGTGTAGCATGCTATGATTTCATTGACAATGCTACACTGTTACATTTAGAGAAGAGATTAAAAAAAAGAAATAAATAAAAAAGAAAAGAATTAGAAAAACAAAAAAAAACCAACCAAAACAAATGATTCACAGACGTAATAGCTGCTTAAAAGGAACTGGGACCACATTAGATCTTCAGATTGTTGACTCGTCTCATCAGAATGGGCAATTCAGTAAGGAGAGGAAGAAAGAGCAGAAGAAAAATCAGTAGAGACAAATAACGATTTTGCTGCCCTATTGTTTGGTTCAGTTGATTGGTTCAGTTGCCAGCCATTTTGAGTTTTGTAGGTCAAATAAGACCATGTAATAAATAGCAAGATCTTTTGTCGTCTTGGTCCGTCGTCATGTCGTGTGCAAAGTAAAGTTTGAAAGTACGTTTTATGCTCTCATTTACAAAGACATGGCAGGTTTGGATCAGATTCTGTAGAGGTGTTTCGTGCATCCGTACAAGACGCATTGTTGTGTTGTTACCAGGGACAACCAGGACATGTCTTTCATAGACCAGTTCTCCGACATGCTGCTGTCATCGATGCTGAATGCGGCCACCACAGCCACGCAGGATAGCGACAAGGTCAAGTGTAATGCTGTGAGGGCTGTCGGCAACATTCTGCGTTACCTCCCTGCCAGGAGTCTGGGTAAGAGCTGCTGTTTGGTGGGGAATGTGAGACGGGGATGGGAGGAGAGGAGACAGGTCAGAAGATTTTTTTTTTGTTTCTTGATAAAGAAATCTTCCAATATTTCTGAATTGAGACTCCCTCTCTTTATAGGCTTGTCTTTTTTTTTCTGGATTTGCCTCAAAGTAAAGACTCCACACATTTAAAAACATGTCTTTTTTCTGGATTTGCCAGACTTGCCTTTTTGCTGGATTTTTTTCCTCAAAACAAAGACTTTCATCCTTTAAAGACTTGTCTTTTTACTGTAATTACTTATAGCATTGTCTTGTGTTGTTTTGCATTGCATTATACTGCATTACGTTCACTGCAACTCGTTACTTACTCTGGGTTGCCTTGCAGAATCAGCATCATCCCTGTGTTGAAGTACTCGCTACTTACAGTACTGCAAATAATAAAGTGAATATATGTCAGTGTACGAAAAATATCATTTCAGGTTTCACTGAAAAATTGCTTGAGTTTAAACAAAAACCCCCAAACTTTTGATGACAGGAAAGAGCCATACAGTGGAAGCGGTAGCCAACAGTGTGAAGGTCATCATCAAAACCATGAACAGCGGCCTATGAAGGTGA